>RJWJ010020345.1:0-29219 GCA_004363605.1 Indri indri | reverse complement strand
TATGCCTATTTCCCAGAGAGCACGACCAACGCGAACCCAATCCGAGGGTGCCCTTCCCCTGTACTCTGGATTTACAAGTCAACTGAGACTATAATTTAACCCTAGAGAAGTAGAGGCAGCTCCCCAAAATGAGATCAAGGATGCAATTCTCACCACCACAGGCCAATATCAGCTCATGGAGAATTGTATTTTTCAAACACAGTGTTTTTTAAGCCCACATGTTGTTGGTTAATACTTATTCTTGCTAGGAAAGATAAATCTGGAAGTAGAACTCAAGCGTCATGGGTATTAACCTTGTGTAATACTCTGTGTAGCTTTGCTGTCTCTGAGAATCAAGAATAAAAGCGGCAATGATATTGATTGTTGAAGAGTGTTTGTCTTAACTCCTCATCTCATTTCCTTGGCTTATCATTCCTTCTGTTTTTCCCCATGGATTTAACAGTGCATAGTCACGTTTGAGGCTATAAACTCCTCGAGGGCAGGCCAATTCTGTGATATGGATCACAGGTGTTGCTTACAGAGTGGGTCATTTCACCAGCCCTCTGTCAGATCATCATGGCAGCTGAAATTCATTAGCCATGATTTTTCTGTTTGAGCTGGAATACATACAGTACTTAGAAATCAGAACCAGAGAAGGGTCTTTCTCCTTGTCAAAGTTGTAGGGGGACGGTTATTTCCTATTGGACTCACCATGATTCTTTCCCTGTGTCTGAGGCTTGTTGCAGATTCATATTTCAAAACCAAGTCTCCGAGGGAAACCTGAGGTGTTACAGCCAGTGATATTGATGATTTAGTAGACAATGTTCTTTTTCTAAATTTAAATGAAACCAGCAGGTTATGAGGAACCATCCTTCAGCTGAGTCATAAAGACAAGTTCCTACCCTCTTGCAACTTAAAATTAAAAATTCATGAAGCATTTTCCAAAAGGCTGTTGAGAATCAGGCTTGATTACATTCTTTCCCCATCTGGGCTTAAATGTTATCTATATGATTAAATACCTTTAAAAGTCTTCACTTTTGCAGTGAATTGTAATCTGGTGTTTCTCATTTAACAAGAATAAATGTTGGGCCTGGTTACCATTTAGTTAAGCTGAAGAAAAATATAAGCATCATGGGGAATCAAACAGCAAAAGAAACTATAAATGTGAGCTAGCTTTACTGTGCTTTGCTGCAAAGGTTGGCAGTCTTTAAAAATTGGCATGCTGAAGTTGTCTCCTAAAGTTGGATAAACCTAGCTGCCAACATGAGGCCGGGGACAATTGTCAGCTGTTGCTGCTTTTGTCTTGTGATAGTTCTCTCAATAAGATGGACCTTTGGTCTGGAGGTGGGGGCGGGGGGATGACAATGATCTCCCTGACAGTGAAAGCTAGTCTGTCTCATAATTGGCCCACTTGCCATAGTTTGCTGGTGCCTGCATTAGTACCTAATAACTGGGTTTCGATAATAAGTTTTGGAACCACAATATTCTCAGAGATGTTATTGCTTTTGCTGTTAGAAATTTGTCAAAACCATTAGAATATTTTCCTCTGTGGTAGCCATGTTATTGCAAGAAAGGCAGGGATCTTTGAGAACTTGCTTTTTGAGGATTATCAGTGTCATGTAGGGAAGAGAAAATGCTTCCTTTTACCCTTCTAGGTTCTGTGGCTATTCTAAGAATGAAATTGACATAAAACAGATTAACAGAAGAAAAACCATTTAATTGCATATGTTTGCATGGGAGTCCGGCAAACATGTGAGAGTCCAGGAAGCAGCTAGCTGACTGAGACTTATGTGTCATCCTGAGCTACAGAAAATAATAGGGGTTTGGGACTTGAGGGTAAGGAGGGAGTGGGGGCATATACTGCGGGAAGGTTGATGGAGGAGATGTTTAGTGAATAGAGATTGTCTTGTTAGGCAGACAAAATTCTCTCAGGTGATAAAAGTTGTCTCTGAATAGCTCTCTTCCTGGTACAGATACCTTTACTAACAAGAATTTCCTTTATAAATGTAAATCTCCTTTACGAAAGGGGAAAATTGATACTTTATTTTAGATAGTTGAAGGGGAAGCAAAGAGGTTTTCCTACATTGGCTGGTTTTTAATTTCCTTGAGCTCAAAATAATCAACACGCCAAAGTGGCACAATTTGTAGTGACAGGTTCTGAACCCATTCAGTCACATAACTTGCTGTCCTCTTGCCATTAAAAATTCATGAAGCATTTTCAAAAGGCTCTTGAGATGTAACACTAGACTCCAAGTTGCTCAGAACCTTGATCCTGATCTCAGAGAGTCAAACCTATGGGGTGCCCTGTGGAGGTTCTAACCTTGTCCCTGCCCCTGCTCATGGAGAAGTTCAGTAAATCACTGTGGTCTATCCTGTGTGCAGCTCTGACTCCTTCCTCTATAGCAGATGGTAAAAGCTAAATGTCAAGACCCTTAAGAAAACCTAGGATAGACATATACACTAATAACATATTAATAATAGTAATAATGCCCCCTCTCTTCTGGAATTTCTGTAAAAAAGCAAGGCTGCTTCTTTCCCAGACGTCCCCAACTATCATCTTAGGTCTCATTGAACCAAAGTTGATCAAAACCCCAGTCTAGAACTAACAATCATGGCCAGGAAGTGGGACTCTGCTGATTAATTTAGGCCTGAGCCAGGGACCCCATGACTAGAGCCAGAGGTAGATTGAGCCAAGAGTGTGGAGCTTCACTCAAAGTTACAAAGGCCTGCTAGGGTTGGGTATGCAGACTCAGTCAAGAATGGGGTAGTTTCCAAGAGAAGTGGGGATGAATGATGGGACACATTGAATAGCCACAATGTCCATAGCAACTAATAATATTTATTTAGCACTTATTTTATATTCCCACAGTTTTAAGAACTTTTTAAATTAATCCTCATAAAAATCTACAAAGTTCCAACTTTATGCACATATTCAGGTGAAAAAAATTGAAACTGAGAGAGTTTAATAACTTGTTAAGGTCATACAGCTAGGACTTGGCAGAGCTAGTATTCAAATCTAGGCGTTCTGACTTCAAAGCTCAAACTTATTCAGTCTCACTCATAATGAGGTATTTTGAGCTCAGCCAGAGCACACCGAGGAAGCCGGTTGTCATCCTGGGCTTAGGAGACCAAGGAGGCCAGAGAATCAGATCCAGTCAATTAGCACAACTTCCTCCCCACCTGTGGCTCTGTCACAGTCTCCTCTCCAGGCCACCATTGACCTCTTCTACTGGGCCCCCCCTGCTTTGATTACATCTGCCCTGGGACTGGAAGAAGGCATTGCAAGGTGGGCATGATTTCCATGGGCTAGGATCAGCCTGTAGGAGGGGAGTGAAAAGGCTTCAAGTGTCTTGTAAGATGTGGGGGGCAAAGACAGGTGCTCGCCCCTAGCAATTGATGTACCCTGGATGTGATAAGACTAACTCTTTTTACTATACAGAAATAGCTCCAAACATGTACTTTACTTCAAAAATTGGGCAATATGATAATTTCTAAGAATTTTTCTATTAAAACCCAAAATTACAGCATATCAGACATTAGCTAATAGCATTTATAAGGTTGGCCCAAGTGATTATTTCTAGTACCAAGAGATAAGAGAAGGCTCCTATGGTGATGACTAGCCTGGGCAAAATATCACTTCTGCAGTCATTAATAATATCTTATTCTACCTGTCAGTTCTCGAGTCTCAGTTCTCTGCATAACATGGTTTGTGTCTCTGTTTCTTCCCTGAAGAAGTAGGTGTTGGGAAGTAAGCCAAAAATCTGTAGCAGGAAAATTGACATACACCTAGTGAATATGACTCCTCCTGGCATTGAGATCTTCTCGATCCATCTGATCTGTCTTGTGGCATTTTATGTGGCAGGTTTAAAGGAGTGAAATAGACCTGTCTGGGTTTAGCAGGAAAGTCTTGCTTCTTTATTATTCCAGTGTTCTCAGGTGGTGTCATGATTCATAATTCATTTTGAACTGAATAGCTGTGGACTTTATCAAACAAACCATGTTAATTTCATAAAGTCGGGTCAAGTAAGGATAAAAGGAAAAAAGAGAAAATATATTTGGAGCTATTATTTAAGCCTATAGAAGGTTACAGGTCCTTCAGAAAATGATATATACCAGTTAAAAAATGCCCTTATTGTTTTCTGGACTAAACCGTATTCATAAGCATTAAAGTAATGCATTTACTTTTTTGTTTGTTTGCCAGCTTTATTGAGGTATAATTGAAAAATAAAAATAAGTTTTTATTGAGACAAGTATTCAGGTTTCGAGTATGTTTAAAAATTAATAAGCAATAAGATAAGTTGTTATAGTATTTTTGAGGTCTATTTGAGGCAAGTTTCAGATGATTATAAATAAGAAAGCTTTGTGAGATTTCAGCACTTATTTTAAACTGTATTGATCCACTCTATGCATATTTGGTAAGTTTCTCCAATTGTAAAGCACTGTGCTAGTGTTGGAAAAGCAGTAGTAAGTACGACGGAACAATCCCTCCCCTGCAGTGGCCCTCACTATCTAATTAGAAAGAGGAAGAAGAATAAACATAATAAATGCTTTCAAATTTGAAAATTTCTATAAGGGTTAATAACGGAGTGCCCAGAGACAGAATAACGTGTGGGAGGGAAGGAGGGACTTCATGTAGGGTAATCGCGGAAGGCTTCTCTGGGGAGCAGACTTGCATAATACATGGATGAGAGGAGGAGAAGCCACACAAACAGAGAAGAAAACCACGTTCCAGGAAGAGGAAACAGGATGTGAAAAGGCCCCGCAGAGGGACAGAGTCCTTCACTGAGATAGAGAAGGCTGAGGAGGGGAAATGTGTTAGAGAGCGGGATACCACAAACAAATGGTTGAAGTATCTGTGAAATACTGAAGTGGAGATTTCAAGCCGACAATTGGGTAAAGCATCTGGAGTCCAGAAGCAAAGCCAGAGAGGACACGCACAGTAGGGATCTGCCAGCACGTTGGTAAACACTTTAAAATGATATGGTGGGTATGATTGCCTAGGAAGAGAGTCTAGAGAAGAGAGAAACTGGAACATTGAGCTGTCAATGCAGAAAAAGGAGCCCATGAAAGAGTCAGCCCAGGAGGAAGAAAACTGGGGGAATGGCTTATCAGAGAAGCCAAAGAGAAGGAGAGAGTTACTGGTTAAGAATGGTGGAGTGCCTCTTATATTATCCTGGGTAGAGCTGGAGCACATCCTTAGAAATGAAGTATCACAAGAATGGAAAAACAAGCACCACATGTACTCACCATCAAATTGGTACTAACTGATCAACACTAAGGTGCTCACATGGAAGTAATATGCATTGGGTGCCCGGCAGGTGGGAGGGGGTGCTTGGGGTGGGTAAACTCACAACTAATGGATGCGGAGCGGAGCGCACTGTATGGGGGAAGGCCATGCTTGTAGCCCTGGCTTGGTCCAAGCAAAGGCATTTTATGTAACCAAAATGTTTGTAACACCATAATATTCTGAAATAAAAAAAAAAAAAGAATGGTGGAGTGATGAGTGCATGTATTTCTCTCTTTTCTATACCAAGACTCTAGCAAATGACAGCATATAATTAAAAAAAAAAAAAAGACGTGAACTCACAACAACGAAGACACCAGGAGACAAGCCATCATCAGTGGCTTCATGTAAATGACTCCAGTGATTTCTGGAGGATGGAAAACAGATGGAAGAGTGACTGAGTGTGACGGAGGAGGCCATGGCTCAGAGAACACGTGGGGGAGGCAGGCGTAAGGAGAGCCCCAGCCTGCCCTGTGGAGCCCTGGAGGAGCCCAGCACAGGCCAGGGGTGAGAGAAGAGAAATGAGACTCGGGTCTAGAAACAGGGTGATTGATTGAAAGGAAGGATACAGAGCAGTTGGTTTTTCACCCCTGCAATTCTGAATTTCTGCCCCCCCACCAAGATCTCTATAAAAATTAAGACCTATATTCTCCAGCTTCTAGAGATATCCTACTATAAAGAATGTTTACCTTCCTAAAAAACCACTTCATTATAAAATCTGTGAGTTGACAAGGCCTGTCCATGTACCCAGGGCTTCCAATTAATTTTTTATTGCCTCATTCTTAAAGATGAATAGACAATTCAAGATCACTAGATTTTTTAGGAAAGTCTCCTGCATGAGAGAAAGAGATCAAGATAAATCAACAGGTAAAGATGACACTAAGGAAGTGAAAATTTAATATGTGAAACAGGAAAACTTCATTAAACTTTATTTCACATCTTCAGGGAACTTTAAGAAAATATTGCATCATAACACAAGAAAAGGTTGCTAGGAAAAAAGGAATCATCAAAACACGGGAAAGAGGTCTTGAATATTAAAATATGAATGCCAAAATAAAAAATTCAATAGAAGGATTACAAATCAAAATGTACTCAGAAAGCAGAACAAGAAGTCAAAGAGATACAAAACATTTTTAAAAAATAAAGTCAGGAATGTAGAAAGAGAACGAAAGAATATATCGGGTGTTGTCTACTTAAGTATGCGGGCGTACTTGGGGATAAACGTGAACAATTATTTTGAGTTGTGAGCTGAGTTAGATACTTTTGCCATCAAACACCATTTTTACTTGATTGGACAACTGATAGACAATCCATGGTTATTCAAACTTGGAGTTTTCGCAGACATTTCTTAAAATGAATGAAATGAGCCCGTTGCTTCAAAGAAAACAACTAATGATATATATTGCCAAAGATAAATAAACTTTCAAACAGAAATGAAAATTTTGGAAAAATTGTATCTACCACTATGGACTTGATAGATTCCCAATATTTAACAACTTTTCTGATGAGATCAGTAGTAATATGAACAAATGTTATCTTTTAAAATGAAATGTGTCAACATTTGGAGGATCTGCATGGCACATTGAACCAACATTTTCTAAATAATCAATGTATGATATTACAAAATCATACATGAGCAAAAAGCTATTAAAGTATGAGATCAATAGATTTTTTAATGTAACAGAGTATGAAAATTTCAATAATATGATGTCAAATTCCATATAGCAATTAACCTTTAAGAAACTGTTACTTGTAGTGCTTTGGTGAAGTATAAAAGAAAAATATTCACAGAAGACATTATTGGCTCTTCAATGAACAATACTTACAAAGTCACAATAATGTAAGCACTTCATTGATTTGAAATTTTTACAATCAATGCATAGCCCTCGTATAAGTAACTTAGTGTTACAGAACAAATGGTTAATAGTATCAACCTTGTTGAGTCAATAACCAAGTACAGAAGGCAGAAAGTAGGAGGGAGAAGTGGGAAGAAGAGAGAGTGTAGGGCAGAAGTACCAATTCCCTCATCTTAGAAAAAGTCAAAAAAGAAGTTGCCTATAGCTGATGGGATGAGAATATGAAAGTGTTGGCATTTTACTAAATATTATAATGAAACAACAATTGACATAACAAGTATTGAGAGAATGAGGAAGGAAGAAATGAGAATAATGTAAGGGAGCTAAGTCCTCATTTATAATCATGGAAGCAAAGAGATAATGTCAAAAATTAGAATTTTCAAAATATTATTTATAAGTATGGAGCTAACTGAAGAAATTTTTTTAATTAGAAGCTGTTCTGGGGAGGAGAAGAGGGCAAGGGACCTAGTGGCATAAGTTGCCAGTTAAAATACAGGAGACTCAGCTAAATTTGAATTCAGATAAATAACAAACACTTTTTTTAATATAAGTAAATCCTCAATATTACATAGACATACTTATACTAAGTGTTCATTATTTATCTGAAATTCAAATTTAACTGGGTGTCCCGTATTTTTATTTGTTAAAACTGTCAACTGAAGAGACTTGTTTTTTTGTGATGGGCCCTTTGGTACATGTAAACCTTTTAACCATATCTTAAATATTTTTAAAAAGGACAAGCGGGATGACGGGACAATAGTATTCAATGCCAGTAAGATGCTGCATAGACGAAGTTGTAGGTGTGTCTGTTGTATTTGGCTACATGGAAATCAGTGATGTCTTTGACAAGAAAAGTTTTTCTAGAGTGACGGTGATGCAGGCTGGTCTGCAGTGGATTATTAGCGTGTGAATAGAAAGTAAGAAGGAGAGGTGATTACAGAAGTGGAAAAGAGGAAAGTAAGGCACGGGTATGAGACTTGAAGAAAATCCATGGATTTCAGAAGTGATGCTACATTTTTCTTTTTGGAGCTGCCATATTAAATCTGTGCATTATGATGGATATGCAATTCTAACAATAATTTGGGATGATGCTACAGGAAATGCTCCCCCCTCAATAGCTGGGTAGGTGAGAGTCTGATATTTTGATGGAGGGATATTTATAACAATATGAGCATTCTTCATAGAAAGGAAGAAGTAAGTAAGAATATAATAGATGATTTAAGTCAGATATGGAGATGGGGTGGGAGCTTCCAATCCCATTCTTACTGATAAAATTTACTAAACCAACCTATATTCTCCCATTAACACCTGAAACTCTAACTTTTGTATAATTTAAATCTACTCAGTACTCAAATTAAGCACATAACATACATACGGTCTTGGAGAAATACAAATATCACTAAAATATGGAGCCTGCTTCCAAAGAAAAGAAGCTTTCAATGTAGCAGACAGAATATTCAAACTTGCCCTGACTACCGCCTGACTGGTTGGCTTCACGCCAGATTGAAGTCTACCGTTGCTGAGCTCTGTCCCGTATATCCTTCTCCCCATTCTATTACCATGCTTGACTGCCCGCAAAGCTCCTCTCACTCAAAACTGGATTTGAACTGGCTTCTTTACTGAAAGGTGTAAAACCAAGCTGCCTCTTTTCAGCAGATTTTATTAAAATGTCTGGGCACATTTTCCTCAAGTTGAGACAATATGCAATCCCTCCTGCCCCCACCTAAGCTTTCCAAGTACTCTCTGTTCCCCTAGTGTTGTTCAATGGTTTGAAAAAGCCCATCTCATTTCTATTGCAGAAGTCACATACGTGAATGATGAGCCATTGACGGCCTTGAGATGAGAACTTTTTATTAAAATACTTCAGTTACCATATTTCTGTGAGCAACACAGGATGAGGGGAAAAAAATCCTCCTTTTTAACTCCCATGGAAAATGACTCATCATTTTCTCTCCGAAGAGGTTAACCTCATCTCATTTCACTTTCTTCCATGTTACTTATAAACTCTGCCATCCTGGAAGCAGCAGAAAAATGAAAGAGCAGCAACAAAAGTAGAAGAATTTCTCTTCCTTTCTTTTGGAAGTGCTGCTTCCAGGAGTAATCTGCTTGTCACTGAGTCCCGTGGGCCATGCTTCTTTCTCCCACTCTTAGTACACTTCCCCCATCAAAACTATAGATATCTAATGTATATGTTTGCTAGTGTTTCCGAGAGGAAGAGGAGATTATGTTGCATATAATGTGGCATCCTTTATATCCATACTGATTCTCTCAGCTCTTCCCCTAAAATATCTCGCTATAGGATCTTTCACTCTTGACCTCTTTCTTCTCAGCTCCTCTATTAGATGATTTAAATCAGATATGGGGCTGGATCTTTCTGTTCCTTCTGTTCTCTCTCTCTCTCTCTCTCTCTCTCTCACCCCTTTGAAAACTCCATCAGATCATGTAACCTACACACAAGGCAAGCACTGATTAAACAGTTAGCAAAAGAAAGATCCTTTATTAGATAAACCAGGGTCACTTGGTATCCTTTAAGGCTTCTAATGAGTCATTTCCTTTCAATCCACCACATAGGTTATGAAGAGCAGTGTCAAGTTCTAGGGATGGGATCTTTGAAGGGATCAATTATCAGTTAATTTCAAGCATCTAGGGAAAAAAGGTCAGTGAATGGTAATTGATACAAATATGAAACTGTATAAGGATATATGATTGTGATTGTTATATCATGCCTACTTATAGAAGGAGAACTTTTCCTGTATTCATCTGCTAGGAAAGGTAATGTTTGAAAAGTCTTTTGGAAACCAATTTCTTTGGAAATTTTTGAAAAGCATGTAAATTAATAACAAACACTGGGATAAGAAAGTAAATGACCAATTACCTAAAAAACATTGGAAAATATTATTAAACTCTGGAATATCTCTTGAATTTCTGAAGTGATAGTATAGTCAGAATCAACAGGCAAATTAAGAGATGTTCAAATAGCCAAAAAATGGTCCTTGACTAACCTGAACTTTAAATTTTTACAACACTGGTCTTTTGAAATCAAAAGCAACAGAAAATGTAATATTGAAACACTGCATCATCAGCTATACTTAAGATTTTCTATTACCTCCCTCAGCAACGTGATCTTCTTGTCAGAAATGGAATGACTTTGGATTACTATCTCTATGACATCATTGGATGTAGAAATATCAGGTTACTGCAATTTGCAGTATGTCTTTAAAAAATTCCCGGGAAGTAAATATCAAATACCAATATCAAATGATTCACAAAGGTACTGTTTTTAATGGTTCTGCTGTTGTCATGTTACCCTAAGAGGAAGCTCTTCATATTTGATCAATATGGCAATGGCACATCACTTGGAATTTTATATGAAATAAACCACAGAACTTTCATTATAATGATCTTGCTAGATCAATGACTAACATTTGAGGTTAAAACAAATCCATACTCTGTTCTCTCTTATTGGTATTTTCTCATAAAAATATGTATGAAGACAATCATAGCAAATGTCAAAATATCACTCTTTCTTAAATTCAGCAGTACTGACTCATGGTGTTCAAAACTGAATAATATTAATATATTGAGAGCCTGGGAAAATCATCAAAACTTGAGAGTCAAAGACTTGGAAAAATAGACTTAAAGCCTAATGGACAGTGCAGTTCTTACATCATGCCAATTGTTTGAAAGTGAAAAAGTAGACAGTGCCAGCTTATATTCTATTATAAGGTGCATAAATGTTTAGAATTGTCTATCTTCCTAGTTCATTGACCCTTTTATTATTGTGAAGTGACACTCTTAATCCTGAATAATAATCTACTTTGACATTAATATAGCCATTGAAGCTTTCTTTTGATTAGTGTTAATGTGTCATCATTTTCTACTCTTTTACTTTTAACCTGTTTATTTCTTTATATTAAAAGTGGATTTCCTTGTATCAATAAAAAAATAAATAAAAGGTAACTTTTTTAAAGTGGGTTACTTGTAGACAGCACATAGTTTGGTCTCCATTTTTTAATCTAATCTAGCAATTACTGCCTTTAATTATTGTATTTACATTTAATGTGAATATCGATATAATTGGACTTGAATCTACCACCCTGTTTTCTATTTGGCCCATCTGTTCTTTGTTCATTTTTTTCTGCCTTATCATGAATTATTTATTAATATATGATTTTATATTTTATTTTTTGTTGGCTTATTACATCTAACTTTGTTGTTATATTAAATGATTGTTTTAGCATTTATAGCATACATCTTTATCTTATCACAGTGTACCTTGATATGGGTATAATATAAAAATCTTGCACAGTAAACTCCCATTTCTCACCTTCTGGCCTTTATGCTATTGTTGGCATACAAAATTATTTATACATATAAGTACCAAAATACATTGTTTTTACTTATATGTTTCTAACAGTGTATTATTTTTGTTTTTTTGTTGTTGTTGATGTCCTTTGAGTCATAGTTTTTTTGTTGTTGCTGTTGTCCATTCAATTATTTTTAAAAGAAATTCAAATAATAAGAAAAAAAGTCAACACATAGTTACTGTTTCAGTATAGATCCAGATTTCCATCTGTTATCATTCTCCTTCTGCCCGAAGGACCTTCTTTAACATTCCTTATAGTGCATTTCTGCTGTCGATGAGTTCTTTCAGATTTCAGGTGTATGTCTGAGAAAGTATTTATTTCACCTTCATTTTTTTCTCCCAGTAACTTTTTATTAATGACTTTATTTTTAGAGAAGTTTTAGATTTACAGAAAAAAATAAGCAAATAGTACAAAGAGCTCTTACATATCCCCATATACAGTTTCTCTATTATTATAGTCTTACGTTAGTATGACACAATTGTTACAATAAATGAAAAAATATTGACACATTATTATTAACTAAAATACATAGTTTATTCAGACTTCCTTAGTTTTTACTTAATGTCCTTATACTGTTTCAGAATCTCAACCAGGATACCGCATATTGTGGTTCTCAGGCTTCCGTAGGTTCCCCTTAGCTGTGACAATTTCTCAGATTTCTTTGTTTTGAAGACTGTGACAGTTATGAGGAGTATTGGCCAGGCATGTTGTAGGATGCTCCTCTATTGTAAATTGCCTGATATTTTTCTCATACAGATTATAAAGTTATAGATTTTGGGGAGAAAAAAACACAGAGGTAAAGTGCCATTTTCATCACATCAAATCAAGGATACGTACTATTGACATGATTTGCTACTGATGATGTTTCCCTTGATCTCCTGACTGAAGCAGTGTTTGCCATGTTTCTCCACTGTAATGTTACTCTTTTTCCCCCTTTTCCACACTATGCTCTTTAGCAGGAAGTAACAACGCACAGAAGGAAGAGTTATGCTCCACCTCTTTTAGGGTGGAATAATCTATGTAATTTACCTGGAGTTCTTCTGTATGAAAAATTTGTCTCTTCTCTCTCATTTATTAATTTATTAAATTATTTATTTATATCATGATGAGCTCGTGAATACCGATTTTATATTTTGGATTATAATCCAATACTAGTTTATTTTGTTTGCTCAAAGTTTTCCAGCTTTGGCTACTGGGAGCTCTTTCAGTTTGCTCCTATGCCCTTTTAACATAAATGAGTGTGGGAACTTTTAAAATTTGTTTTATCACTTCTTTATTTCTGGCACTATGAGCTGCCAAGTTGCTCCAGGCTCATCTTGTATATTTTCTTACCCTGTCCTAGAAAAAGCCATTTCTTTCCTAAAATCCTCTGACATCTATAATGATTTTTTTTTAATTTGTGTGCATTAAATTTGCTCCTTGTGTTGTAATGTTCTATAGGTTTGACAAACATGTATTGTCATGTATCTGCCATTGTAGTACCATACAGAACAGTTTAACTGTGCTAAAAATCCCCTGCCTTTCACCTATTCACCTCTGTCTCCTCCCCCAAACCTGTGTCAAGCAGTGAGTTTGTACTGTCTGCATAGTTTTCCCTTTTCAAGAATGTCATATAATTGAAATTGAATGGTATATAGCCATTTCAGACTGGTTTCTTTCACTTAACAATATTATTTAAGGTTCCTCCACATCGTTTCATGGCTTCATAAATCATTTCTGAATTATATGCTGAATAAGATTTCATGATATACATATACCACAGTTTATCTGCTCATCTATTAACGGATATCTTGGTTGCTTCCATTTTGGCAAATATAAATAAAGTTGCTATAAATATTCATGTGTATGTTCTTATATGGACTTTTTTTTATTTCAGAATATTATGGGGGGACAAAAGTTTTGCTTACATGGATTGCTTTTGTACTGCTTGAAACAAAGTTACAAGTGTGCCCACCACCAAGATAGTGTACATTATACCCGTCAGGTATGATTTCACCTATCCTTTTTTCCCTCGCCACCTGCTTAATTTCCATTGAGTTTTACTTCCATCTGTGCTGGTGAGTGCTGTTTGGTTAGTTCCAATTTAATAGTGAGTACATATGTTGTTTGTTTTTCCATTCTTATGAGACTTCACTCAGGAGAATGTTCTCCAGTTCCCTCCAAATTGTTATGAAAGAAATTAATTCATTTTTTATGGCTGAGTAGAACCCTATGGTATTCACTTACCATATTTTGTTAATCCACTCATAAATTGATGGACACTTGGGTTGATTCCACATCTTTGCAATTGTGAATTATGCTGCAAAAAACATTCAAGTGCAAGTGTCTTTTTGGTAAAATGACTTTTTGTCCTTTGAGTAAATACCCAGTAATGGGACTGCTGGGTCAAAAGCTAGGTCTAGGCCAGGTGCGGTGGCTCACGCCTATAATCCTAGCACTCTGGGAGGCCGAGGCAGGAGGATTGCTTGAGCTCAGGAGTTCGAGACTAGCCTGAGCAAGAGCCCCGTCTCTACTATAAATAGAAAGAAATTAGCCAAACAACTAAAAAATAGAAAAAATTAGCCAGGCATGGTGGCACGTGCCTGTAGTCCCAGCTACTAGGGAGGCTGAGGCAGGAGGATCGCTTGAGCCCAGGAGTTTGGGGTTGCTGTGAGCTAAGCTGATACCATGGCACTCTAGCCCAGGCAAGAGAGTGAGACTCTGTCTAAAAAAAAAAATAGGTCTACTTTTAGTTCTTTAAGGAATTTCCATACTATTGTCCACAGAGGTTGCATTACTTTGCAGTCCCAACATTGTATAAGTGTTCCTTTCTCTCCACATCCATGCCAGCAGCCATTGTTTTGAGACTTTTTGATAAAAGCCATTCTCACTGGGGTTAGGTGATATCTCAGTGTGGTTTTAATTTGCATTTTCTGATGATTAGTGATGTTGCACATAGAGGAAACATATCAAAATTGTAAGAGCCATATATGAAAACCCACAGCCAACATCATACAGAATTGGGGAAGTTGAAAGCATTTCCCCTAAAAACTGGAACAAAACAAGGTTTCCCTCTGTCACCACTTCAATTTAACATGGTATTGGAAATCCTAACCAAAGCAATCAGGCAAGTGAAAGAAATTAAGAGTATCTGAATTGGGAAAGAGGAGGTCAAACTATCCCTATTTGCCGATGATGTGATCTTATATTTAAAAAACCCCAAATACTTCAACAAGAGACTCCTAAAATTGATAAATAAATTTAGCAAAGTCTTGGGTTACAAGATCAATGTACACCTTCATGAGCATTTCCATATTCTAATAGCAGTCAAGCTGAGAGTCAAATCAAGGACTCAATACCATTTACAATAGCTTCGTTACAAAGAAAATAAAATACCTAGGAATATATTTAACCAAAGAGCTGAAAGATCTTTACAATGAGAACTACAAAACACTGATAAAAGAAATCAAAGATGACACAAACCAATGAAAAAAAATCCCATGCTCATGGATTGGTAGAATCAACATGGTTAAAATGTCCGTACTGCCTAAAGTGATATACAAATTCAATGTAATCCCCATCAAAATATCAATGTTTTATTTCCCAGATCTAGAAAAAATAATTCCAAACTTCGTTTAGAAATAAAAAAGAGCCCAAATAGCCAAAGCAATCTTAAGAAAAATGGATAAATCTGGAGGCATCACTTTACCTGACTTCAAATTATACTACAAGGCTATGTAGTAACAAAAACAGCATGGTACTGGTATAAAAGTAAAGACATAGAACAATGGAACAGAATAGAGAACTCAGAAATAAAACCATATAATTATGACCAACTGATCTTCAATAAAGCAGACAATACACACTGGGGAAAGGACACCTTGTTCAATAAATGGTGCTGGGAAAATTACATAGTCACATGCAGAAGAATGAAACTCTTGCCATATACAAAAATTAATTCAAGATGGATTAAAAACTTAAATATAAGGCATGAAATTATAAAAATTCAAGACAAAAATGTAGGAAAAACTCTTCTAGACCTAGACCTAGGCAAAGAATTTATAACCAAGTCCCCAAAGACAAATATAGCAACAGCAAAAATAAATAAATGGAACTTAATTAACTTAAAAATCTTCTGTACAACAAAGGAAATAATCAATGGAGTAAACAGGCATCCTACAAAATGGGACAAAATATTTGCAAACTATACATCCAACAAAGGGCTAATATCCAAAATCTATGAGAACTCAAACAAATCAGCAAGAAAAAAACACACAACCCTATTAAAAAGTGGGCAAAAGTTACTTGGACCTCACGCGTTCATGCCCTAGTATGGGAAGAAGGAAAGATATTTTTCCTCCCCTATATGTCTAAAAAATATTTTTAATTGAAAAAAAATGCAGAGGATTTGCACAGTATTCTACTATTTCCATGAATATTTATAGGAATCTATAAGCTAAGGATTCCCCAGAAAGAGATACAGGAAATTGGTAATGCTGGTTTTCTCCCGGGACATGTACTGTTGGCCAGAGGATGGGAGTGGAAGTGAGACAGACTTGTCATTGTGTGTACCTTTAGATACTTTTAAATTTTATACCATGTTACGTGTATTACCTATACAGAGATATAAGTATTCTTTATTTTAAAAAATTAAGATTATAGTATACTTGTGATTTTGTTCACTGTTTCAATTACTGGATTCCACAGTTATTTGGATTTTAAGAAGCACAGCTTTGCAAGGAGTCTCCCCCAACCAAGCCTGCCTTCTCAGTTCAAGGATCTAGCAGAGTACATTGTCGAGGTCTCTTGAGCCCACACAGACCTCAGTGTCTGATCTGATCTGCAGATACAGTGACGCATGTGTTTCTTGCCTTTTGCTGACCGTGTCGGCAAGACTTTTCTGTCAGGAGGCTGTGGAGAGCATTCATCTTAGAAGGTGCTGCTTTAATTTCTGAGCTATGCAGTGACAGATGCTCCGTAGAAAAGGACTTTCCTTGGCCATTATAAATATCATTTTGGTGCCATCATGAGGCCCTGTTTCAGGATATATTTCATAAAGAACCCTGACCTCTACACAATGGCTTCAATAGGCTTTTGCCTCTACTTCTAAACAATGGTTGATATGCAGGAGAGAGATCCACTTTTATTAACCCACAGGGTCATCACATTTCTTCTTTTTATAGGAAATAGGTTCAATGCGGGATCCTTTTATGCCCACAACTGTAAAGATCACAGAGCACTTTTGTTCAGTATCTTTTTGTTTGTTTGCTTTGGAGATACAACAGATGCCTCTCTCAATACATCAATTCCAGAGAAAAGGTACTGACAACAAAATCTTAAAATTGACTTATTCACTTGGGCCTGCTTTGATTCCAGAAAGTTTTCTGAAGCTTATTTTGTTTCCCAGATTTTTTTCTCCTTTTTAAAACAGAAACCCATTCTGATTGCTAGAAAATGTTTTGCATTAAAAAGGATTAATACACATTTAAAGAGCAATCAGACTTTCAACTAGAAAACACTTTGCAGTAGTAACAAAAGTACTTTAGGCTAACTCCAGCTCTGAATCGCTGTGGCTTTCAACTAAGGAACACATCCGTTAAGACTTCAACTTAAATGTCACCTGTTCTGTGAAGTATCTACCAACTCATCCAGGCAGAGTGACCCTCTCTTTCCTCTGAACTTTCAAAACATGTCCAGACCTCAATTAAGACATGCATCGTATAGAGAGGATTTTAAATGTTCTCAAAACAAAGAAATGATAAATATTTGGGGTGGCAGATATGTTAATTAGCCTGATTTGTTCATTCTGCAATGTTTACATGTATCAAAACATCACATTGAACACACACATATATACAATTATTTGTCAATTAAAAATAAAATAAAAAATGCATCATGTGGTATTATTGTAAGTATTTATGCATATGCCTTTCTTCCCTGCTTATTGGACTCATTCCCAAATTAGACTGTGAATGATTAGAGTATGAACCAGCAGCCAAACATACTATTTAACATGATCCTTGGCTCACTATCATTCTGCAATTAAATGAATGGGTGAACAAATGAAGTGGTATGGGCCCACTAAGAGGAAGCATTGAAATAGCTGGATCCCTGGGTGAGACTGGGACAGGACGGTGAAAATAAACCACCTAATTTTCCTGGAGCCAGCCTGCAGGATAGAGATGTGCAGAACAAGTCCATGAGATGGACAGGCAGAAGGGAATGCCTGCTCTCCCACAGGGTAATTGGTGCTCACATCAATCTAGACATCCTATATTCACTCTTCCTTTGAGTGGGAAACCTCTCTGCCTGGCTAGAATTTCAACAAACATATTTCCAACTGGCTTTATTATCATGACCCAGATATAAATATCATGGCAAGAGCCCATGAGGTGGGAGCACAATTTATCCTAACTGAAAATAGAGGCGGAGAAGCATCAGCCCTAGTATCCCTGATGCTAGAGTGGGGTTGTCATAGCAACCAGCTGAGTCACTAATGAAAAAGAACGGTTGCACTATGACTAGGCTGACATTCTGTGACATTCTCTTATTTTACTGTAGCTCTAATGATGTCTTCAGTAGAAACGACAGAGAGAAAAGGTTCTGACCTCTCTATTAAACCTGAAGCTGTCTTGACACGCTCTGCCTTTAGCCTAATGAATGTGAACTTCTGTGTGCAAATTCTGCCTGGGAGAAAAGCACTTTAGGAATTCATCTGAATCATATATTAGACTTATTGATTCCATTGTTCCTCTAATGTAGTTCCTTCTTTTCCAAATTAAGATGGCAATGAAGCAGATGAGCCCCCTGAAAGCAAAACAGGAAGGGAAAAAAATCAGTGAAAAGACATGACAAGGTGATGCTAATCCACCACTGATGACGCAAAATTGGAGAAAACAACCAGAAGTGGCTTCTGCCCCTTCCTCAAACAGAATGAACCACAGGTTAATAAGCAAGAAAGCTAGGAATCTCTGCAAAGACAGATGGGACCAGATGGGACCTGGGAGGATTATGTCTGAGAGCTCCATCATCCGCAATGTTCCCTTACTAGTCGCTGTATTCAGAGCACTGAGCTAGGCACTGTGGGGTGCTGCAAAGAAAGAATATCCTCAAGTTATTTAAAATCTAAAGCTAAGGGAGGGTGAAATGCGTTAGCAACTTAAAAATGTATACACACCATGCTTGCTGTGACCCCTTCTATTGCCAACAAACGTGCAGAAACCAACACACTGGTGACGCAAGTTTTAAAAATTGAAGTTAATAAAATAAAAAAAAACTGCCACAATTTTGAATATACAAATGGAGTTTAAAAATAGAGTTAATTAAGACAGTCATTGAGTTTGTAAAACACTTAGGATGCTTTATGTTTCTGTTTTTTGTTTTGTTTTTTTCAACTGCACTTGTTTGCAAACATATAAAAATTTGTTTAAAGCCCAGCATTGGGTTGCTTTTATCTGCACAAGAAGAGCCACAAGGGCTGGTGTCAGCATTTGCTGCAAATTATGTGGGAGTTTCTGAATTTGAGTGTAGGCATATGCATCTCCTTATCGGCAAGAAAGAAGAGAGCTCATTCATTATTAAAACAGCCTTCTAGCTACTCTTTCGTCAGCATAACACTGCCAGACTAATTTTCTTAGTCTATGACTTGCATCATGTTATTCCTCTCCTCAAGATCTTAATTTACCACTTTCATCATGTCACTCTCCTAGTTAAGAATAGATGATGGCTCCCATTGCACACCGAATCACACCCAGCTCTGCTGCCTGATTTGCAATGCCCTCCACAGCTTGGCCCCGGCATATCGATCCATGCGTATTTCCTAGGCCTCGCCAGTGCTAGCTCTTCCTTCCTGCCAGACTGTCCCCTTCCTGACCACCAAGAGGCAATACTAATTCTCATCTCCACTTCTTCCTTCTTGCTACCTACCCAATCCTCACTTTTCCATGTAAAAAGTGCAGATGCCACTTCCTCCATAAAGGTGTTCTCTGAATGGCTGTTGCTTTTGTAAACAGGGACTTCCACTAAGTCTACTACTTACCATTTTCCTAACCTGATCTTATTTTCTGTGTTGATGAAATTGTTGACCCTTTGAGAGCAGGTTTCACATTGTATCTTCCTTTGTCATGTATGTACTCCCGTAGCTCATTTACAGTCAGTCATGCAGTCATGCACTAATTCAACAAGCATCTGTGGAACATCAGGCCAGGGGAGATACAAAGACCCGTAGAATCTTCATTTGGACGTTTAGAGTTTGTAGTATCAGGCATGCAGAGAGAAGATAACAGAGACAGGGTAATTCGGAACCAGACAACATAGACATTTTAGAGTCACCTAAGAATCTTGGCCTTTTAGCCTGCTTTGTTAGAGCTTCGGAGTCCCATGGAGAGGGGGAGGACGGCAGGAGAGAGAGGTAACCTTCTTTTTCCCGATCAGAGCACCTTTGTTTTCATACACTTTATGAGTTTAGACTTCTTGGATTTTGGATTAAAATTTCTTTTAAAGAAAGGATACTTTTTGACTGTACAAAGGCTGAAAATCTGTTTTCTGGGCAGTGAAGCTCCTTCAGCATTTTTAGGTGCATAAGGGCAAGCATGTATCTGATGCGGAACCGAGGCTTAATCCACACCAAAAAGTCAGTACATAGCTTAACTCCCCAGCGACTCTCAGACCTTCACACATCATTGACAGACGTTCTGTCATCTATTTGCTTGCTATTCAGAGGCAGAAGATAAAGATAGTTGATTTATATATTTAATACTGAGGGAGTTTAGGAATATTCTGGCACTATATTTTGACTCCAATTATGAAGAAGTAAGGTAACTCCTTTCTGTGCATATTTCTTTTGTTTTCATGGGAATATTTACTTTTTTTTTTGCCTTGTTAGACCAAGAGGTTATTTAAAGGAATGGTAAAAGACAACTAAAATGACCAGCCTTCTACCAATAGGCATAATAACTAAATCTATGCCTGCGCAGAATATTGTCAGAGAAAACCAAGCTGAAGTGACAGCCAAAGTTGCATGGAAAGGTAATAACATGCATATGAGAAGTCAGCACAGAAACAGCCTTTGCCGTTGTGTCAGAGCCAAAAATAGAAGAGTGAGCTGCTACAGGGCAGCAGCCACGCTCTGCTCAGACCAGCTCTCCTGTGGACGCTGCTGCTTCAGGAGCACGAAGCAATGGCTGCCACCTCCTCAGAACTTGCTGTTACACAGTTTAAGATAATGAGTACAAGAAACTCCTTGAGGGTTTCTAGGTACCAACCCCATAGAAACAAACTTCAATTTTGGAACTCCTTCCCTGCTGGAATAGACGTTCAAAAAACATTCCTAACATCCATTTCTTGGAAGAAACAAGTGCAGCGAGAGACTCCCACTCAAGGATCTGTTTCTGCCACAAAGATGTGACATGTGTAGCAATCAAGAAATTTTGTGCCAAAGTGGCATAGTGACAGAGTGCATTCGTGAAAGCCAGCTGGACACGGGTTCAAATTCTGGCCCAGCCACCTCAAGATTGATGAACAATAAATAGAAATAATTTATGTATATATATGTATGTGTGTGTGTGTGTGTGTGTGTGTGTGTGTATGTATGTATATATAAAAGGAAAGTCCACTGGGAAACTCACTCAATGCAATATTTCTGAGACCCAGAGGCCAATCCCATGCAGCTGTTCTCGTAAGCCACTTTTCTTTGCACCTATTGCCCATAGCTTTCCTTGTCCCAGACATACCAGACTCTGCAAGTCCCCCTCCCCTGAGCTCCCATTACATGCAACCTGTCAATTTCCACAATGGTCTACAATTTCCTCTTTTGTGATTCTCAACTTCTTTTGTTTTACTGCTAACTTAGGAATACTAGAATTTAGGAAGGTCTCACATGAAGGGACTTAAAGTCTCAAAACAGCACTAAACAAGTCATCTCTAGTGACAACACAATCACTGCTCTAGTATAATATCTTATGGTGCCTAGAAAAGCACCCACGGTTATTGCATTCTTCATTTGGACACCCCTCAGCACTGTTTTACTGTTTGAGTAAAACTGTTTACTGCCTGCCTACACTCTTGTACGTGCACAAAGCAAATTTCTCCTATGAGTCAGTAAACTAGATGTCTGATTTGGCCCAGGCTTGCCATTACGCCTCACCTGTTTCATTCCCACAGAGGAGGTGGCACATTTCTCAGTCTAAGACCTTAGCAGTCTAATTCCATCCAACTGACATCATAGTGAGAGGTTGCACCCCAGATATAACGAAACAAAATTGTATCGTGATTTAAAATCGGTAGCTAACTCGTGAATGTTTCACAGCACTGTGGTTGAGAACCACAAGCTTATGAACTTGTCTGTCTGCCTCATACGACTACAAGATCCTTAATATCCTTGGGATGAGGACTGTGTCTTACTCGCCACTGGGTGCCGTGGTGCTGAACAGAGTGGACACTTACCAAGATTTATGAAATGAATTTCAAGAGCAATAAAAATAATAGCATTTATGTATTCACAGCTTCCCTCCACTACATGAGCTGGTAAAGAAGGAAATATTTTCATTGATCATGGAGCTATGGCCTAAATTACTGTTGTAGAGATCAAGGTAATGGGAAAAGTGGCTGAATTAGAAGGATCAAGGAAAAGCTAGATTAGTTTATACTAAAATGAGCCTACCTTTACTCAAGGAAGGACAATGAATTATAAAGGTTAAATTAAGGAGAGAAGAGGGAGTGAGGAAGAAAAGCCAAGAAAGGTAGGGATGGGGAAGGGACAGAAGAGAAACGACATTCGAGGGGAGCCCTTTCTTCAAGGAATACAATGAAAATACAGCAAAGGCAAAGAAGATCCTTAAGATATACAGAACCTGCCCTATAATGAGTTTTCCCTTGTAGCATTTTTTTCAAGCATCTTTAGTAAAGAATTTAAATTAGTTTTTACTACCTTGGGGGATATATTAAACTGGCATTTCTTTTGAATGCCACACAATGTTGAAACTGAATACAAGGTGTCCCAAATTTGTTTAGGTTACAGACAGGAGAAATAATTTGCTGATTAAATGGAGGGGTAAACCTAGCTGACCTTCTAGATTAATGCTGTCACAGACCAAAAAATTCAATGTCAATGCCCCTGACTTTTTATTGGCAGTGTCTGGTGATCCCCCATAAGTTGGAACAGTGTTGTAAATTCAGAGCTGGTCTGTATGATGATGTTACACTGGGTGAAAATGAGTATATGTTCAGAGGAGCAGGATATAGCCAGCAGAGCTTCATTCTGGTGAATTGCTGGAGTTTTCTTGACCTCTGATATTGAATGTCAAGCACTGAGGAGTGGTTCAGGAATCCAGAGCTGTCATCTGCAATGTCTCCAAGCTCAGAGCCATCTCTGAAGTATTCAAATCTGGACTTCATCTGGCTCCATGCTGCGCAGGGCTCTTCACTTCAGCAGAGAAACAGTCAGTTCAGGGAGGGCAGGGGCTCTCACAAAGCAGCAGCCTGGTCATTTGGTGCTTAAAAAAATACAAACACCACACAAGGCTTAGCTCTCTTGCTCATTAATACCTTTCCACTTTGGCCAAGAAAGGGCTAGAGACTGCTCCTTCTGCCATTATATCGCAAGCTTATTCACTTACATGCTTATTGCATTCCTCCCCAAATGGAAATTACAGGAGGGAAAGAACTTCGTTATGTTTTCTTTTCTTTTTTTTTTTTTTTTGAGACAGAGTCTCACTGTCTTGCCTGGGCGAATGCCAAGTGCCGTGGCGTCAGCCTAGCTCACAGCAACCTCAAACTCCTGGGCTCAAGCAATCCTACTGCCTCAGCCTCCCCAGTAGCTGGGACTACAGGCATGTGCCACCATGCCCAGCTAATTTTTTCTATATATGTTTAGTTGTCCAATTAATTTCTTTCTATTTTTGGTAGAGACGGGGTCTCGCTCTTGCTCAGGCTGGTCTCGAACTCCTGAGCTCAGAAGGATCCGCCCGCCTCAGCCTCCCAGAGTGCTAGGATTACAGGTGTGAGCCACCGCGCCCGGCCTACATTATGTTTTCTGATGCATCCTAAAACAGTGCCTGGCATATAGTTGGCACTCAATACATATTGTTGAATACATTAATATTGAATTAATTAATAAATGAATTGTTGAATGAAATTAATGGAACGAATACATGAATGAATGAATGAATGAATGAACACATGTGATGTGCCAGTGATGGTAGATAGATGCTTTGCAAATATTAAACATTCAAATCCAGTCCAACTCTGTCAGGTTAGTGTTGCTTTCATCTGATTCACAGATGTGGAAACTGAGGCTCAGAGAGGTTAAATAATTTCCCCGAAAGACATGCACACAGTTAATTGCAGATCTAGGATTTGAACATGATTCTTTCAGATTATACAACTTGTGCTATTTTTATAACACTTCACTTTGTACAAAAGCTATAGCTCAGGCTAGTTTAATATCCTTCAAAGCTGCAACCCTGGAGAGAGTTTTTAAGGGAAACCAGTCAATAACACTTTGGTGTTGGGCTTGGGATCTCCTGGTCTTCCCTTCTGTCTCCTACCTCCTCCAATTACATCTGACTTGGGCATCAAACAAGGCTTGCTTGGGTTCCTTGACTGAAAATAAAGCTTGTTTTCTGCTAGTCTCCACACCTTGGAGAGGCTTTCTCTTTCCTCGGGCATGTGAGGAAAGCAGAACAGCTGTGACACTGACAGAGCTGAGGGGAGCTCTGTGTCTGTCTACCAAGTGCCTGCAGTCCTTGGAGGTGTGGCACGTAGCATCACACACAGCCTAGTGGGACTTTGGTAAGACAAAAGGAAAGAAGGTTAAATGAATAACAAGTGTGTTCAGGACAAAATAGAAATAAACCAAGCAGGGAGTTGAGTGTTGACAGGAACAGGTTACTTGATGACTAATTGGAGAAAAAGACAAAGCCGTGATGCTGAAGGACAAGGGAGAGAAATACATGATGCAGGTAACTCAGCACATGGTTGCTGAGTCTACCCCATGAGGGGATTGTTTACCTTTTATGGTTTATGCCCTTGGATTGTGCACTAGGCGTGATGACTCAGCCATAAGAGCCAGATGGTTTCCTAACATATCTTTATAGGAGTCTCCAGGATGGAAATTTGAACATTAAGACATCTTCAGTTACCTTGAAATTTAATTTTTTCTTGTTTTTTGTTTTGTTTTTTATGCTTTTTATTGAGGTATAATTTACATAAAATGACATGCACAGGTCATAAGTGTACAGTTTGGTGAATGCTGACAAATGCACATATCCACATAACCCACCGTGCAAACGAGGTAGAGAATATTTACACAAACTCAGGAAGTTACCTTCTGCCCCCTCCCAGAAAATCCCACACATAATTTTCTCAAGCTATGTGACAGGTTATGTTTGCCTATTCCAAAACATCATATAAATAGGATCATATGGTATGTACTCTTTGTTTCTGGACTCTTTTGGTCATAATGTTGTCGAGATCTTCCATGACTTATGCTTTAGTATTTGATTCATTTCTGAGTAGTACTCCATTGTAAATATACAAAATTTATTATCCAAACCCTCATACTTTTGTCCATTTTCTAATTGGATTGATTAAATTTGTCCTGTTGGATTTTGACAGTCCTTCATATATCCAAGGTGCTAGTCATGTATTGAATACATGGTTTGCAAATATTTTCTCCATTGTGAAGCTTGTCTTTTCATCTTTTTAACATGGGCTTTCACATAGCAATAGTTTTCATTTTGATGAAATTCAATGTATCAATTTTTCCTTTTATGGATTATACTTTCTGTGTCAAATCTAAGAACTCATCATCTAGCTCTTAATTCCTAAACTTTCTATTGTTTTTTTCTAAAGGTTTTATAATTTTGCATTTTAAGTTTATGTCCATGATCCATTTTTGGTTAGTTTTTGTATGAAGTGTGAAGATTTTTTGCATATATTCATCTTTTTGCCTTTGGATGTCCAGTTGCTCCAGCATCATTTGTCAAAAAGACTACCTTTCCTCCATTGCATGTGTTTACACTTATGTCAAAAGCTAGGTCAGCATATTTGTATGAGTCTATTTTAGGTTTTTTGTTATGATCATTGAAATATGTGTCTATCACTGTGCCCATGCTTTTTCAAAGAAATCATAGAATAAACTTGTCTATTAAATAAACAAACAAACTTGCTGAGATTTGATAGAAATGTCATTAAACCTATAGATCGATCTGGAAAGAAGTGAAATCTTTACTCTGTTGAATCTTACAATCTAGAAACACGACATGTCTCTTCAATTATTTCAGGGTTTTTTCTTTCATCAGCATTTTGTGATTATCAGGATATAGATCCCATATGCATTTTGTGAAATGTATGCTTAAATATTTTATTTTGAGAGGAATTGCAATGGTATTTTTTAAATTTCAGTTTTACATGTTATCATTTGTATATAAAAATGAGATTGATTTTTGTGTTTTGATCTTGTATGAAGTAACCTTGCTGAATTCACTTATTAAATCTTGAAGGGTTTTTTGGTACATTTCTTGGGATTTTCTACATAGACAACCATGTCTTCTGCAAACAGAAAGAGTTTTATTTATTCCTTTCCAATATGTAAGTTATTTCTTTTTCTCAACTAATCGCAGTGGCTAGAAGTTCTAGTGCTATGTTGAATATGAGTAATGAGCATGGACATCCTTGTCTTGTTCCTGATCTTAAGGGAAAAAGCATTCAGTACTTCACCATTAAGTACAATGTTGGCTGTAGGATCTTTGTAGATGCTACCTATCAAAATGAGGCAGTTCACCACTATTCCTAACTTACTGAAAGTTTTTATTATGAATGAGTGTTGGGTTTTTGCAAGTGCTTTTTCTATGTCAATTGATACAACCATATAATTTTTCTTGATTGTTATCAATCTTGCTGATATGGTGGATTATGTCAATTGATTTTGGAATGATGAATTATCCTTGCATACCTGGGTCCCACTATGTCATGGTATATAATTCTTTTAAATTATGGTTAAGATTTGATTTCTAGTATCTTGTTGAGGATTTTTTTTTTTTTTTTTTTTTTTTTTTTTTTTTTTTTTTTTTTTTTTTTTTTTTTTTTTTTTTTTTTTTTTTTTTTTTTTTTTTTTTTTTTTTTTTTTTTTTTTTTTTTTTTTTTTTTTTTTTTTTTTTTTTCTTTTTTACTATTTTTGTTTGGTTTGGGTACCACAGTAATATCGGCCTGATAAAATGAGCTGGAACGTGTTCCTGCTTCTATTACCTCTATTTTCTGGAAGAGGTGGTATAAAATTCAAGTTAATTCTTCTTTAAGTATTTAGTAGAATTCTCCAGTTAAACCATCTGGATCTGGAGAATTGTTTTTCATAAACTTTTCCATTATGAATTCAATTTTTTAGAATGTTATAGGGCTATTTGTGTTACCTATTTTATTTTGGTTGAATATTGGTAGTTTGTGGTTTTTCAAGAAATTAATTAATTTCTTCTAAGTTGCTGAATTTATGATCAAAAGTTTTCCACAGTATTCCATTATTATCTTTTAATACTTGCAAGATTTATAATGGTATTATGCTCTATTTCATTTCTGGTATTGATAACTTGCCCCTTGGGGGATATAGTGAGGCCAGAGGGTGGAGCCCCCAGGAATGAGATTAGTGTTTTTATTAGAGACTCAAAAGAGCTCAACTGTCCCTTCCCCCACTTGAAGAGACAGAGAGAAGATACCACGGATGAGAAAGCAGGCCCTCACCAGACACCAGTGCCTTGGTCTTGGACTTCCCAGCCTACAGAACTGGGAGAAATAAATTTATGTTGTTTATAAGCCACCCAGTGTATGATACTTTGTTACAGCAGCCCAAATGGGCTAAGACAGAAACTAAGTTTCATGAGTAACAGTAGAAAGGTCAACCTTTAATTAACAAAGAACTCTTTGAAATTGATAATCTAAATCATCCAAAGACAAATGGGCAAACAATTTAACAAAAAAAATCACAGAAGACCAAACACAGATAATAAATGAACATATGAAAAAATGTTCGACCTCAGCAGTAATCACAGCATAGGAAAATTAAAACAATATTGAGATATCACTTTTTTCAGCCAGTGGATAGACAAAAGTTTAAAAGTTTGAATAAAGTCCAATGGGAAAATAGGCACTGTTCTGCATTGTTGGTGGGATGTAATTTGCCACAATCTTTTTGAAAAGTCATCCAGCATTATCTATTAAAATAAAAAAAAATGTACACATATACTTCGACTCATGAATCCCACTTATGGGAGTCTTCTCTATGAAATAAATCCAGAAATATGGATACACTTACAAAGGTGTTTACTGCAATATTGCTTTTTGTGACAAAAATGCTTGGAAACAGTCTGAATGTCCATTAACTGACGATTGACTCGATTGTGGCACATGCAACTTAAAGGAGAACTTTCTGTAAATTCCTGCCTTCTAAGGATGGAATGATGAGGTAGTAAGCTCATTGTACCAGAATGTTCAATCGGAGGCCATAAGAAATACTAGTTGGGGAATTCTTGTAGAGGCAAGACATCAACCTGCATTATTTCTAAGTTTCCTTCTGACTTTAATATTCTATGATTCTATAAATTAAGCAGAGTGACCCTCTTACAGTGAAGGAAAGGAAGAAGAGGAAGGCAGGCAAGCTTTTCACTCTATTTTTATCTGCTTCTCCTCATTTTAGAATTGTGGCTTTGGGAGTATGTTTAAGGGGTGGAATGCTTTCATTAGTATGTATGGAGGCCACAGATTGAAGTTATTTCATTTAGATACATAATAAATGAAGAAAAATGGCTATTGGTTTCTGTATCCATAATTGTTCAAACAAGATCCAAATTTCAGAAAATGCCTCCTTTATATTCACAGTCACAAGCAGAAAGTGACTAATTTGTGACTGGGCAGGGACACGGCATCAAGCACTCTGAGCATATGGATAAGTGACTCTCTGTGTGTCTAAGATCGATGGAGCCTGACGCCTGCTCCTTTGCCAGAAGCGTGGGCCAGCATAAATGTACTCAGGAAGGGGAGAATGGCATCTCATTACGTACTGGGATGGGGCGAGCGGCTGGATGCCTGCATTTCCCTTCATTAGTGGTTTGCAAACTGCGACACTTCCTCCGAGGTGCTCAGCAAGCATTTGTTACAGTGTTTAAAATATGTTTAAATAATTACTTTTGAAACTAATTAAAAACTAACTAGAAAACACATCCAAATGTAATATAGGCCAAATTGTAATGCAGTAGAAACCAAAATATTAATATACATTCTTATCGATTGGCTGTTTATTAACTATTGTGAATGTCAATGCATAAAATAAGTTTGTATAGAAAATACTGTTTTACCTTTTTTATGATTCACAATTTTATGATTTGTGATTTCATTTGGAAAAAGGAAACTATGCTAAAATTTCTGATAGTCACTGTCCCAAAATCACAAGTTAGGGAAAGACAGAAAAATAAGGACAGAATGAACAGAGCCCAAGAAATTACTATTATAATGGTTAGTGCCTGTATTTCCCAGCCTTTAATGCTTCTGACGTCCTTCAGAACACCTCACTTTAAAAAGCTCTTTATTCCATTCTAGAGTATTTCAATCCATTTGATTCTTCAGAATCTGATAATTTCTCCTTCCCTCATTGTTATTTTTTTACTGTCTTTTTTTTTGTGTGTGTGTGGAGAGGAGAGGAAACAGTTGGTACTAGGAGTTGGATTCGAGTTGAATTTTGGTGATAAGGTTTAATGTGCTGATTTGCTT
>RJWJ010020344.1:0-29191 GCA_004363605.1 Indri indri | reverse complement strand
ATAGAGAGATATATGCAATCAATCTCATTATTCATGGTAGTTATAGTCTATGAAGTCACCACAAACACTGTATTAGTGAATACTGAACCAATGCTCCTAGGAGAAATATAGGTTAAGGTTCCTGTGAGCCTTTGGCCCCAATATTTTTGTCAATAGATTAATACATAACTTTCTTTTATGCGTGTTTCTGTTTAAAAACACATTATTTAAAATATGTTGTTGATTCATTAACATGGAACTCACAGCCAGCATCACTGTATTCATGCCTGAATGAAGCTTATCTGACACATTTTCCTTGTGAGATACTTGAAGCCTTCTTGTGCCTAGGAACACAGGACAGCTCTTCAACATCATCTGTGGGGTCCATGTCATTTTAAGCAGCAAAATCTCCACCAAAAAACACAAAACTGTGAAAAAGGTGACATTAAATAGACCATGGAAAGGATACTTATTTATGCTTTGAGAGCTGAAATAAGAAGGTAGTGTGGCCTTGTTTAACCTCAGCCAGAGACCTCTGAGATTCAAATTTTTCACTGTTCTGGTACATGTCCATGAATGACTGTGACGTGGTGTGAGTATTGATTTGGGGCTACAAATAGATTTTAGCAAGTAGGCAAATTAGCAGGTAGGGAATTTTTAAATAATGGTGATTGACTGTATATATTCTCCCTCATATGAAATGCTTCTGTGGAGAGTAACAGCATATCCTGGGAGCAGTTTATACCAGTTACGAATGACCAGCCACAGTGCAATGTGTTGGTAATTTCAAAAGGTTTGTATAGATAAAAATTGAGCAAAGAGTTCAGAATAAGGAAAAAGTCCTAAACCCTGACATGAAATAAAAAGGAGTGACTAAGAAAAGGAAATAATTTTGTTCTGCTTTCTAATTTAAATAGCTATAAACGAGAGAAATATATTAATATTAAAAGAGAAAATCTGTAAGAAAGTATAAATGCAGATGATATAAGTCATTCAGTGAACTTGACTGAAGTATAATTTTCAGGATCAGAGAGTCAGTTGGATTAGATGATATTCAATGACCTCTTTCTTGAGAATCATGGAAAGTGAATATATAAAGATAAGATATGAGAAATAGGGACTATCGTGACAAGCCTCAACATCATTATGCTAAGAAGTTTAAACTGTACTTTCAGCAATGAAAACTCTATTTCTTAGAGATTATGAAATAGCCACAGAAAAGGGCATGAGGATGCTGATGGTTTTTGAAAGGTCGGTTTAAGGGAAGCATGCAAAATGAATTAAAGGAAGAAGCTCTGTGGCTGGATTTCAAGAACTATTGCAAGAACTCAGGATCAATGTCATAAGGCCAGAAATATGGTAGAGACATTGGTAGCGATAAAAGAAGGAAAATAACTCATATGGGAGATAGATAAGTAATTGTTTAAAAGGCAGTGTTTTTTAACATCTGAGTTCTGCATATAATAATATATATTACAAGCATACCTATACTCAAGAGCATTATGTATTTTCCAGGACATTGGCTATATTAGTTAACATTAATTTTTTAACAGAGAAATCTCAAAATCTGAGTACCTTAACACAAAGAAGCTCATTACTTCTTCATGTAAAACCTTCGGTGATATTTCTGATCTTCAGCTGGGGAATGTGTCCCATGTAGTCATTCAGTGAATAAGATGGATGGTAATTCTGCTATTATCCAACTGGTTTTCCAAAGTCACCCTGGGCATTGACATTCAAGAGGCAAATGGAAAAAGAGAGGAAGAACCATGGCATGAGAATATTTTTTGTAGGTACCAGGCTTGGCAGTCAGATATATAACGTCTACCCACATTTCTTTGTCCAGAGCAGCCTCATGACCGCATCTGACTGTAAGAGAGGGGAGGAAATACGGTTCAGCTGTGTGCCCAGGAGGAGGAGGAAATTGGTTTGATGAAAGCATGCTGGTCTCTGCTGATCTCACTATGAGAAAAAAAAAAAAAATGTTATATATTTTGTCCTTTTTACTTGTTTCATGCCTCATTTGAAACCCGATTCAGACTTTTGTGTCCTCCATTTTCGTTCCCTATCAGTCTTTCAAGGAGGTCTTAGATAGTCTCACAAATGAGCCCATTTAAATATGCATCAGTGGTCTACATGTTTGGCGTTGACCAAGTAAACATACCCCAAATCCTATATGGAAACCACCTCTAGTAATACATGCTTGGCCTTATAACTTTTCTCTTTCCCATGGCAGAGTATAGGACACTGAAATTTAAAGCATGATTCAGTTCTTTTCCCTGTGTAGAAGGTAACTACACACGGTCATTAGGTGAGGTGGCTGGTCTCAGCTCAAGGGTGATTGGGGGTTATTGTGTGGAGAAGACCCAGGACATGCTGGACTTATTTGTTGCTGACCAGTGTATGCTATTGTTGGCTTCCTTAGGAGGCAGCCCAATATCTCAGCCTAGAACTAAAATGGTGGAAGATGAGAGGGCTGAAAAAATCCCGGGAAAAGTTTAATTTGATGGTGTTTTCTTTAAGAAGAAAAAAAGGACTGAGAAATGTTTGTGCTACAACTCATGAAAAAAAATTAAATCACAAAGTTAACTTTCTCTTCAAAATTTTTAAAAACAAGTTTTATGGATTAATGGGACAAAAGGCTCATAGAAGCACTAATGAATGAAGATGTTTAATTTAGGAATTTTTTCTCATGTCACTACAAAGAATGCACTGACGTCAATGTAAGGAGAATGAATTTTCATTTTTTTCATGTACTCTAGGTATAACTCAGAAAATTAGTTAATTGGCATTCTGAGAATTCACAATTTCTTGGAGCATGTAAAGGCTTATTTCTTCTCTTTTTGAAATTACTTTAAACACTTGGGGATATGAATCTGTCAGTAATTAGGAATTAGTCAGAGAAAGGCCTCTTTCTTATAATGAGTCTCTGAAAAAGTCTCCGTTTATGAAGTAAAAAAGGAACCCCTGGAAAATTGAGAGAAAAGTTACATATTTTAATTGGATAGAAATTGAAGTTATTTTGTCATAGTGACAAACGGTTGGGCCAAGAATATAACCTGAAATTCCCCCTTGTCACATAACCTGAACACAAAATAATCTATGAATTTTTAGGAATGAAATGTAAAAACAAGGCAGTGGGCAGGGGGCCTTTATCCTCCCTCAACTCTCCTTTAGGAAACTTTGTGTTGACTGAAGTGTACATAACAGTGTGTGAAAGTTCAGTGCTGCCTGAGCTGCGTTGAAAGGATCTGCCTTTTTGCACCACAGATTCCTAATTTAATGCTTCTAACTTCATATTCAAGATACGAACTATTTTTAGTCAATGTAGAAATTCTAATGCAAAAAATAGCTGGTAATATTAGTCAGCATTTATAAGGTATTTGTGATGTGCTAGACAGTGCTCTATGTACTTTATATATATTAACTGATTAATATCTTGCCGTCGCTGTAAGAAGTAAGCATATCATTACTATCTCCATTTTACAGATGAAGCAATTGAGGCATAGGTAGTTTAAGTGACTTCCCTGAGCCCACACAGCTAGGAAGTAACAGCACTTAGGTGAACCTAAGCAGTCTGGCATCAGTCTGCACTTTTAACCATCACGACACACTGACCATGTAGACGTAGTAAGGGTTTCTCTCCTAGGAGCTTGATTTTTTTCCAAACAATCAAAAAAAGTTCACCGTAGTCATTCATTATTAGCATAGTTTTCTTAGCCAGCATGTTTGCTCTAGGGGGCATTTCTTAATGTTATCTGTGCTCCTCTAAAACAAGATGCTGAACTGGAGTTCTTTTGAGGGAGTGGTGAGGATCCCTTTAGATTCCCTGCGTGTGCATGCAATTAAAAATTAGCTATTGTGACATGCAGCAACTGGTATAAGATATTGGATATAAAAACAGAATTCTGGGAAGATGGCAGATATAGTGGAAGTATATGGTGAAAGATATGGTAGAAACATAGGTTTTGAATCCATTGATCCTAGGACCTTCAACTCTTCAAAAACGGTATTTACAAAATGAAATCTTGCTTGTATTTTACTAAGAGTTATATTATCACAAACCTGTTAAAAATTGATAAAAAAAAGAGAAAAATAGGTTTTATTTTAGCTATTTACTTGTTGAAGTAAGGAATATTGATTTCCTAATGAACTTGAAAAGATATTTTAATTCTTCCTGGTGAGTAGAATATTTATACAGAAAAAAACCCCTATAATACAGTGGGGAAATTATTGAAAATTTTTAACACAGTTTATTCAGTTAAATTATACAAATGAGTTTATTTAATTTTCTGTTGATCAATTAGACATTTCTTTTCAGGTACATGACAGATGGAGGGCTCAACCTGTATACCAGAAGTCTGAACCGAATGCCAGACACAGCAACTTCCAGGGATGTCATCCAGAGAGGGGTCCATGATGTGACAGTAGACGCAGACAGGTAATGCTGTTGGCATATGTGAGGGCTAGGAGTGCATGAAGCAGTTTCACACATAGCATCATAAGAGAAAACTCTGATAAACAGTATAAGCCTAAAGACTTTATTTTGAAATAAAAATTCTTTTGGAGTATTTTAGAAACTAAGATGGTTTAATTTGCAAGACAATTTTAGTTCTATAATACCGAAAAATTGGGTTGCTAGCGAAAATATTTTTAAAATTTCAGGTTTTATGTAGTGGCAAATTTTACTATCTGTAAAAGTGAAATTATAAACATAGATTTATTTTCCTTATTAGAAAGGGACACTGGCTAATAAATTTCTTTCAGTTCAGATGCCCTCAGATTTACCTGAAGGCTTTGTATTATTAATATAATGATTAAAACATATTTCAAATCATCAAGTACAGTAAGCTTGGTGGTTTTCTTGAGGGTGTTGTTGGAAACAAACAGCTCTTGCTTTAGGCTTAATTTTGCTTCTCCACTGCCTCAAATTACTTAAAGGTGTGTGTATGTGTGTGTGTGTGTGTGTGCGCGCACGTGCGCGCTTCATATACTAGATATATTTTGCTGGAAATTGCTCTGCTGATTTTATCAGAATCGCCACTGTTTGAGAACATTGCCTTTGTAAAATAATGTTGTTAAGACATATTCCTGACCTGATTTTTCTCCCTCATCACTCAGAATTTTGGCTTTATTGAACAGGAAGGGATTGCCCATTTCCAGAACCATGAAATATCAATACCTAGATTAGCTCTTTAATTCAGCATTTATGAGGAAGATACGCAGTTAAGACTTAATGTACCCACTTTCTGAAATAAGAATTATGTGGATTTCTGTACAACCAACCTCGAAGGCTAGACAGTGAATTCTGATATTAGTCTTCTGTTTCTCCTCACTTATTTGCTGCTGATATCTTAACTCATGTTGGCTATCAGTTCTCACCCTGGACATCTCCTAGTCTCCTAGCCTATATACTGTGAGTGAGTGTGTGTGTGTGTGTGTGTGTGTGAGAGAGAGAGAGAGAGAGAGAGAGAGAGATGCACGTTAATTACAAATGGCTTATGACAAATTTTGCCCCCACTCCCATACTTCTCTTCAACCATCTTCCTTCCCTGACTCCTTCATTAACTTCGGTCCTGCTGGGCTTCTTTCTGACCTTTGAACAGCCTAAGCTCATTTCCATCTCAGAGGTTTTAATTGATGCTTCCTCTGCCTGGAATGCCCTTTTCTACATTTCTTGTGTTATTGCCTGCATCGCATTATGTCCGTCTCAGCTTAATGTTACCTTCCCAGAGAAGTGTTTCCAGAGTAGCTCCAATACACTTCCTTCCAGTTCCTTTCTTACCCACTACCTTGTATTATTTTCTTCACTGTACATATCACTCTCTAAATATACACACTTACTTGCTTATGTGTTTGTTTTCTATCTCCCTCATTACAATGTAAACCTGTGAGTGCAGAGTTTTTGTCATATCCTTTACATGTTGAGCTTTTAATAAATAATTGTGAAGTGAAGGAACAAATGTATCAATAGAGGCTATTTATTCATCTAGGCTATATGTTCATCTGGGCTAGCAGTAGGGTCCAATTGGGTAGAGAGGCAAATGAGGCCAGGAAGGAGCCAGTGGACTGCAAGGATACTATGAAAGAGAAGAAAAGGGTTATGTAAACAAGTAGGAAACAGTGATTACAGGGAAAGAAATCCAAAGTGTGGGCTGCATTTTGCAACTGATAACCAGTGGAAAACATCAAAGGAGGGAAAATCAGCTAATGTTTGGCAAATGAGATTGTGATGGTAGAACCTAGGAATCAACACGAAGGTGACTTTAGTTTGTAGACAATTGGGATAATCAACTTTCCTTGCTCCATTAAGGACCCAGATTGGGCTCTGGCTGAGGAACCTCAAGACAACAGAGAGACCAGATATGTGTCTAATAAATTCGGGTCTGTGAAGACAGTGGCTTTTAAAGTGTAGTACCTGGACCAACAGCATCAGCATTGGCTGGGAACTTGTTAGAAATGCATGTTCTTAGCTCCATCCAAGATTTACTGAATTTGGATCTCATGGGGGAAGGCCCAGCAATCTGAGCTTTAGCCAGCTCAGGTAATTCTTATGTATATTAAAGTTCAAGCATCACTATGTTAAAATGAACAAATAGAAACCGAGCCTACAAAAACATAAACACTTAGCATGAACATTTAGACATTTAAAAAATGACATTTTGAAATTCTCATTGTCTTTATTATCAGTGTTCTGTCAAGAGAAAGAGAATATCGAAGTGTTAAAATATATTAATGGCACTAATCTTGAAATTACATCAAATAATGACTTGTTGCACCTAAGATAAATTTCCTCGGTTTGGTAAATGCAGTTTTAGAGGGTTATATAAAGGGTTTTAAAAATAATTTTGTGATTTAAGAAGTACAAAACCACTTTAGTCATTTGTATAAATTAAAAGCAATAAGATCGTAAGTGCAAATCCTCTTATTAGCAGAAAGAAGTTTCCTTTTCATTATGAATAAGTCTGAAGGGCTTTTAAAGTCCTATATTCAGCAAGTGACTCAGGCTGTGTATAATTTTAAAATGCTTGATCTTAAATACTGTAGTTATATAAGCATTTCTGTTAAGATACCTCCTTATATGGGACATCGTTTTATAAACTTATTTAAATTCTGATATCCATTCTAAGTGAGGATAGGCAAGAATAGCTATAAAGTATTACTTCTTTGTTAATTTTTGTTCAACAAAAAGGAAATTACTATAATTGAGATCATAGAAAACTTGTTCTCTGCTTATTTACCTCAACCTTTTAAAACTGGCATCTTAAATTCTACATAGTAAGACATAGAAAACAACTACAGAAAATGCCACATGGGCAAATTTTATTCTACTATAAAACACACCCATAAAACATAGCAGATAGCATTTTAAAGTCCAAAAAGTCTTTCGTAGCATCATCTTCTGATCATTTCAAAACATACCTTCTCTGTGCTCCTGTAGCATGTTGTTCCTTTTCCTGTTGTGCAGTCATGTCAGCAATTACACCATTACATGCGTATTCCACACGTAGAGTATGAGACACTTGAATGTGGAATAATATAACTCATCTTTGTATCCCCAGTGCCTAGCATACTGCAGGAACTCAATCAATATGTCACATAAATGGCAGAAATAACCACATCAGCTTATAAAATATACAAATGTGAGTTTAAAAAGGAACCCATTACATGCATCAAAAAATTATCATATTATTTGTTTAAAGACCTTTCAGATATTACATAGTTTGGACTTTTCCAGTGTTTTTTGTCTAATAGTAGATATTCTAAATAAAAAAAATCAGTTTTCTGAGGTTATATACATTTGAGAATCACTGAAAATCATAGCTCTTCTTGGAGAGTAAAGATGAATATTAGCATATCAAAAGTACTGAGAAGTCTTGCAGTTCAAAGTAGAATCTGCTTAACCTTATTTAATCCATTGCTTTATAAGCGTTTTTCATCATTGATTTCCTCACTTTTTTTCTCTATAATTATGATTAACTTGTTCCTGTAATATTTTAAGAAATGTTATTTTAGTCTAATGCCTTCACTTAGCAGATATAATAACAAAAATTTAGAAATATTGGTTTATCAAGGTCATGTAGCTAATGGTACAAAGACTCAGGTCATTTACCTTCTATCTTGTTCCCAACTACCTTTGTCAAAGGTCTTTTAAATATTCTGAAACATATTAGTGATTGATTTATTATAGTAAATTGGTAAATAATAGGGTTTATAGTAGTTCACTGATAAGAAAGCTTAAAAGCCAAAAGAAAAAAATCAATGCTGTATAATTTCTTAAATATTCTTTCTAAAAGCTGCGCAAGTGAAAAAGCAAAGAGCCGGCACATAATGGCAAAGAGCCAGCTAGCTAGAATAGCATAGACTTGAATTGTTTGTGGTGTTACAGTGGAGACTTTAGCTTTCCTTTTTTTTTTTTTTTTTTTTTTTTTTTTTTTTTTTTTTTTTTTTTTTTTTTTTTTTTTTTTTTTTTTTTTTTTTTTGTTTGTTTGTTTTTTTTTTTGAGATGGAGTCTCTCTCGCCTGGGGTGAGTGCCGTGGGGTCAGCCTAGCTCACAGCAACCTCAAACTCCTGGGCTCGAGCAATCCTGCTGTCTCAGCCTCCCGAGTAGCTGGGACTACAGGCATGCGCCACCATGCCCGGCGAATTTTTTTCTATATATATATTTTTAGCTGTCCAGTTAATTTCTTTGTATTTTTGGTAGAGACAGGGTCTCGCTCTTGCTCAGGCTGGTCTCGAACTCCTGAGCTCAGAACGATCCGCCCGCCTCGGCCTCCCAGAGTGCTAGGATTACAGGCGTGAGCCACCGCGCCCGGCCTTTTAGCTTTCCTTTTAATCAACTTCCGGTTAAAATGTGAATGGACAACAGGGAACAACTGAATTCATCTTACCAGAGGATTCAAAATGGCCCCAAAGAAAAGAGGACTTTCAGCAGCTAATTGTAGTATACTTTAAATATTTTATTTCTTAAAGATATTGTAGTTGCTTTACTTTACAACACTAACCCTATATCCCTATTAACCTAAGAAAAGATTATAGAATGAGTATAATTCTTGTAGACATGTTGGAGAGTCTCCAACAACTTCACAGATACACAACAAGCATTTATTTTCTCACAGTTCTAGAGGCTAGTAGTTCATGATAACTGCATCAGCACATTTAGTTTTTGATAAGGACTCTCTTCCTGGCTTGCAGATAATTCCTTTTCACTGTGTCCTCACATGGCCTTTCCTCTGTGCTTCTGTGGAGAAAGAAAGTGAGGTCTCTCATGTCTCTCTCTTCTTATAAGGACATAAGTTCTAGGGTCCTGTTGCTCCGTGAATTAATATAAATGTGTTTGCAGACAGGATTTGTATTAGGAGTTTTGCAGAGCTTTGCCCCGAAGGAATATGTGAACGTGTTGGTTTGCATTTCAAATGCTGTTACACTTGGAAGGGCAGGGTGTCTCTGAAAGACAGTAGCGGCTGTATCCCACAAGGCGCTGCATTTCTCAGACCTAAAGGTTTGGATTTGCTTTGTAAAGCACAGTGAATCTGTTAAAAACTACAGGATGAGAGCTGACAATGGAGTGCCCCCTGGAACAGACAGCTGCCCGAATGGCTAAAAGCAAAGCTCTTGTTTGAACACTCTAGACTACCTGTCTCCATTCACAATAACCTAATAAATATGGAGCCAACATATCTCTGTTTAACCCCTCTGTTAAGTGATAAACTTACCTTAGAACTTAGAAGTTAATCTTTGAAAGATTTTATAACCATTTGCTCACCTAGATAGAATTAGTTAAAGAATCTGTAGAAGCCTTTTGAAAATCTGTTAACCTGAGAGGAACTACCTGCTGTTAGGTAATCTGTTACCCCTGGCAGTTATTCACTATTCCCTATAAGTTACCATGTAAGACCTCATTCAGGGCTTTTTGAGACCCACAGAGAAGGTCTAGGCCCCCTGAGATCCCACTTTGCCTATAATCTTTATAAACTTTTAAAACTATATTTTTGTCTCTGTGTATTCTTTTAGTTCTTTTATTTTCCATTTTTCTCAATTATTTTCTTATCCCTTGCAACTCTACCAAAGGGACCTGGTTTTTTGAGGGGAACATTGGCCATGTTCCCGGCAGGGTCCCATCATTATGACCACATTTAACCTTAATTCCTTCCACAGAGGTCCTATTTCCAAATACAATCACATTGGGGGTTAAGACTTTAACATATTAATTTGGGCTGAGGGCACAATTCAGTCCATAACAGTGTAACTCCCAGGTGGTTATAATCTTGGAGATATAGTTCAGCCACTGTGTAAGTGCTGCCTTAAAGTAGTGAGTATGTATAGTGTGCATGTGATAAGCTCAAATTCTACAGAGATCAGAAAGATTACATGCAATGAGTGAAGTAGGAAGGCCATGGTAGACAAGGCAAGCTTTAGAGGTTGCTCTCTTTGGAACTGCACAAATGTGGAAAACAGGGCCAAGGATTGATTACCAAACCATCTGATTTTTTTCAAGTGAAGCCAAGAGTCTGGACTTTTGTGAAAAGTTTCCCAATTTTTAAATATTGGTAACTCTCCTAACATATCTATGAGATCAATGCATGCAGTTAAAGATACAAACTTTCTTCAGTGACAGATAATCTAGAAAATCACAGAGAAAGCAGGAGACAGTGAACACTCTCACTTCTGGTTCTGTAAACATCCTAGTGCCACGAAGTTTCTCACAGGAATACAGTTGGTGATGATACCCCCTGTACAAAGTGAAAATGCCACCAGTCAGGAGAAGCCTATCCAGCAGGTGAAGTAACTGTGGGAAAACTATCTGAGCACATATCTGAGTTTTTAATACAAGACAGCACAAATCTAAGGTCAATTTCCCAGCCATAGCATCCCTCAGTGGACCTGGCCTCAGGCCTACCCGAGGCCTATTATGGCAGAAACTAATTAAGTTTTATTTAAACTACTATGTGAGTCGACACTCTGCAAGCTAAGAACATATCTCTCTCTCCAATGTAGAGTGAGAAAGCAAGGCAGGAGAGCGAACCCTTGACATGCAAAGAGTGAATAAAAGAGGAACACCCATTGAAGAGAAGGAGAAATCAGCTGTAACACAAAGATCAAGGAACAACCAGGGTTAACTGATATTTTTGAAATGGAGAGAAGGCGAAATGGACAGCATTGTCCAATTCCATGGATAAGTGAAGTTATTAGTGACTTTATCAAAGTTAGTTTTGATTAAATAGTGAAGGAACATGCTAGGTTATGAAAACCTGAAGAGAAAATGGGAGGTTAGGAGTTTGAAACAAGGGAGAGATGACCTTTGGGAAAGTTACAGTGAAGGTAAGGGGAGAGGTCAGATAAGTCAACACATGGGACAGGATAAAGATTACTTTATTGCTGATTTGCTCTGTTTTGTTTTGGAGGTGAAGGGATTTGAGCTGGCATAGAGAGTAAATTCCTAGACAAAATGTGGTGATATATCTTAAGAAGGATAGAACAATCTAAGAAAAGATGACAAGTCTGCTATAGATCGAATGTTTATATCCTTTCCAAAATTCATATGTTAAAACTCACCCCTATTGTGATGGTATTTAGTGATAGGGCTTTTGGGAGGTGATTAGGTCACAAGGGTGGGAGCCCTCATGAATATTAATGGTCTTATAAAAGAACCCTCCCCCCACCAAGAGCTCCCTAGCCCCTTCTGCCATGTGAGGTTCCGGGAAAAAGACTATCTCCAGACACCTAATCTGTTGGCACCTTGATCTCAGACTTCCCAGCCTCCATAACTGTGAGAAATATAATGCATTTTTCTTGTTTATAAACCACCTGGTCTGTGGTATTTTGTGATAGCAGCCCCAACAGACTAATACAAGTACCAAGATCAGACACAGAGGAGGGTTAATCCTTCCTCTGAAACAGAAAAAGGGGCCATCAACATTAAATTGGAGGTATGGGAAAATATCTGGAGTTCATAAATTCTACTTTATCTCTGAAGTAGGAGACAAATTATTGCTGAGAGTGAAAAATATATGTGCAGGATAGGATCTTGAGGAGATTACAGAATTTTGGAATAACCACTGACTATTGATAAAATTTTCTAAGACAAAATAAAAGTTTTGCAGGAAGGTATTAAAGGCCAAGTTAAAAAAATAACAGCTTCATGAGGTATAATTTACATAATAAAAATATATCAGTTTTAAGTGTACAAGTTAATGACTTTTAGTAAATTTATTTAATTGAACAACTATCACCACAATCCAAATTTGTAACATTCCATTACTCCCAAAAAGGTTCCCTTATGCTCATGTATAGTCAAACCAGCTCCAGCCATCAGCCCTAGGCTACCACTTACCTGCTTTCTGCCTCTGTAGATTTGCCACTTTTGGACATTTAGTATGAATGGATTCACACCATATGTAGTCTTTTGCCTATAGTTTCTTTCTCTTAGCAAAAAGTTTTTGAGGTTTATACATGTTGTAACGTATCTCAGTAGTTTGTTGCTGTTTATTGCTGTATGATACGCTGTTATACAGATATACCACATTTTGGTTATCAATTCACCAGTTGATAGAAATTGAATTGTTTCTAGTATTTTAGCTATTATTAATGATGCTTCTCTAAACATTCACATATAAGTCTTTATGGGAGCATAAGTTTTGTCCCTCCTTGTTAAAATATCTAGGAATTGAATTTCTGGGTTGTAAGATAAATTTATGTTTAACTTCTTATGAAATTGCCTGTTTTCCAAATTACCATGCCATCTCATTCCCACCAACAGTGTATGAGTATTCTAGTTTCTCCATATCCTCACCAACACTTGTTATTATCAGTATTTGTGAACATATATAGCTTCTTTGGTAAAATGTCTATTCAAATCTTTTGTGCATTTATAATTATATTGTCTTATTACTGAGTTATAAATTTTTTTAACATACAGTTATGCATTGATTAATAACAGGGATATATTCTGAGATATGTTAAGCAATTTCATAGCTGTGCAAACATTGTAGAGTGCGCTTACACAAACCTAGATGGTATAGTCTCCTACATACCTAGGCTATATGACATAGACTATTGGTCCTAGGCTACAAATCTATACAGCATTTTACTGTAGTGAATACTGTAGGTGATTGGAACATAATGGTAAGTATTTATGTATCTAAACATTTCTAAACATAGAAAAGGTACAGTAAAATGACAGTATTATAATCTTGTGGGACCACTGTTGTATATGTGGTCTGTCCTTGACCGAAACATTGTTATGTGGCACATGACTATATTCTATATATAGGTCTTTTATCACAATATATGATACCACTGTGTAGCTTATCTTATAATTCTTAATGATATCTTATGAAGCTCAAAGTTTTAATTTTGATTATGTCCACTTTATTTTTTTTTGTGCAAAGAATTTTTTAAATAACCCAAAGCCACCTGGTTAAAATTTAAAACCATAAATTTATAGTAGATCCAGTCAGTATGTACTTTCTGTGTAGCCTTACTCAGCAGCTTGGGTGTAGGAGTAGAAAAAGTACATAATTGGAATGATACAGAAATGGGAATTGACTGACTGTAATAAGATATGCTATTTAGGGTATGGTTTAAGTGATTGACAATGGGATTTAAGCTGAATTGAGATTGTGGTGAAGTGGAGCATGCTGTTAGGTGGTGAGATAAAGGATTCTGAAGGCATGGAGTCCATGAGCATATCTAATAAAAAGAAGGGAATGAAAGAGGTTGATTAGTAGAAAGTTTTGCCAAAAAATAAAGTAAAATAGTGTGAAGTTTAACATTTGAAAGGTAGAGATTTCCCAGTTGATTGCAAGCTATAGCCTGAGTTACTAAAGCAGAATGATCATAGAAGTTAAATTTGGTTACATAGATGATTCATACAGGTGGTCATAAGTCACTATAATGACAGAATGAGTCTCAAATGAGAGGAAGACAAATATCTAGATATCAAGTTATTTATTGAATAGGGACAAAATTCTACAAATTGTAATAACAAAGATACCCTTTCCAGGTCCATTTTAGATTGTCTTTCACATTGTTATCTAAACTATATTCATAAATATGTTTATTGCTAACTTCAATTATAAACTGATCAATATAACTATTCTTATTTTTTACTGATTTTTGCATATATAATCATGATTTTTTGAAAATATAAAAGCATAATACACCATATAAGTTATTGTTTTTGTATTGTACTACCTGATAGACTGGTTTTATTTGTGAAACTATAATCCACATGCTGAAATCACAGCTGATGACAGAGTTTACAAAAGACATTAGGGATTCTCATGATTTTACATGACTCTCAGGTTATCAGTCATTATAACTCTCCATATATTGAAGGAAGCCTAAGTTCAAACCTCTATATATAGTCAAACTGAATCTCTAAATCTACAGTTGTTAGCAATGTGCAGAAAGTTGCATTGCCATTACAAAGAGGATCATGACAAAGACTCATAAAATCATGTGGGGAACTACTGATAAGGGTGAGAGGCCTTTTCTATTTCCATGCCTTTTCCAAATACAAAAAGTGAAGGTAACAGATTTCTCTTAAGCCACCAAGCAAATATGTCAGGGGTCAGATTCATGATGCTTGTCACTAGTCTGTGTGCACTCTAATAAATCATTCTATTCTGTGTTGATTTGTTCCGCACAATCACAGATTTAGTATATTCCCATATCTTAAGTATCTCCTTCATAAGCTTACTGGCTTTCCATAGTAACTAAAAACAAACACTGTGAAAATTAATAGGCTGAGATGGAAATAGATAAAATAAATATAATTACTTCATTTTATAATGAGATGGCCTGCCTTTTCTGCCCATGTTTCTTTACTCTATGTAGAGAGAGATCAAGGCAAAACATTAGGGAGATAGAAAAACTGTTAGGTGATGCCCTCTCAACTTCCCTTTCGCACTCTGCTCACCATTGCAGACTTTGGAACTGGTGCTGGACTTCCATTTCTTAACTAGTTGACCGTGTTGTGAATAACGTTATAAATTTCCAATACTTTTAGGTGATAGACCTTGTAGAATTAATTCACACCACATATATATAGTGAGAACCTATAGTCTGCCAAGCACTGTGTTCAGACCTGGGGACCTTGTACTCAAGGATCTTCTGTTAGAATGGCACTAGAATAGCGGTTATTAAAACCAAAAGTGCCATTGAGGTTCAAAGAATACTTGGACAGTACAGCTACCGCAAGTTGTAAATCATAGCTCTAAATGCTACTAATTCTTTATAAGACTGGCTTTGACATTAAACTTGGCTAAAACCTAACTTTACCATTATAGAATTAATCTCCCAATAAAAGAGATTGTCCCCAGTATTCTTATTTATGCTTCCAATATGATTTACTGATGAATCTTATAAAGATAGTAATGATGTTGAGGAGAAGAGAAGGAGGAAGAAAGCAGGAACGGAAGGAGTAGGAGTCATCAATATTACTATAATAAAACTAGCTATAGTAGTCATCAGTATTGAAGATCTAGTATGTGTAGCTAACACACTGTATTACTTAAATACATTATTTTACTTTTTCGTTGCAATAAAATTCACTATGAAGTAGATTTTATTACTGCCATTTTATAAGTGAGACCAAGAGTTCTTTGATCAAGTAAACTTACGTATAGACACTTTGTTAATAAATGACAACAGTAGGATTTGAATCCAGTTCTTGTGTTCTTATTATTATTCTTAAAATTATTAATTTAGATAAAGGTTTTTATCATACCTGGATGACATTTTCTGATTTTTAAATTCTTTAATTTTTCCCTCTTGATCTAAATGTATTTACAGAATATAAGCATTTTTTAAATTCAGCTTCAAAAACATTGGTAAGTTAATTCAGCATGTAATCATATTGTATTTCTACTGCAGATTGTCAATAGACCGGAAGAAACAAATGACGGAACAGTCTACACATATGTGTTAATGCTTCTAAAAGGCTGGTTATTTTGTTAATATCAATAAAGCAATTTAGCAGTTTTTTGTTCTTTCATATACATATATATACATAAATCTGTCATTATCTTTAAATCTAATTCTTATTGAAATATGTATTTCTAACAGGCTCAAGAAAATAACAGAGAAATGCAAAAGGGAGAAATATGTTTAGCTTATGTACAGGAAAATACTAAAAGAGTTACTTATAAGAAGGAAAAAGGAATTTGGGCCTTTTATTGATATATTACATTTTTTTTTCATGAAGAGCCATAAAACAGGAAAGATTGTGTTAGCTAATTAAATTGCTGAATTTGATTTAAGGAGCTGTATTTGTATGTGAAACAGTTTCTTTTCCCCTTTAGGAACTAAGGATAATTTTTTTTTAATAGGTAAACTAAAGGTATGAGACTTTTTGGCTTGGGATCATTAAATTGAGTGCTTCTGCCTGGCAGATGATAAATTCTGCATCTTCCTACTTTGGCTATACAGAGTGGATGGCAGAGACTTATTTATTAGAGTCATCTGTGCTCTATTTATATATTTTTTTCTTATGTGACTTAATTTGTGTTTGAAATGGTTGAAGTTACTTGTAATAAGCTGGATTTCTTTTTTAAGTGTTAACATACGGTTTTTGGGTAAGTTGTAAATGAAAGTGTTTTTATTATAAATGGGTGATTATTTTCTAAATTGGTTATTTTATTATAAAACCTTTCTGTGATTATTGATGAAAATTCACAGAATATACAAAAGTATAAAGAAAAATGTAAAAATAATCCATAATGCTTTCATTCCAAACACAACTAACGATATGGCTATATTTCCTCCCAGGCTTGCCTACCCTTTCTATTTATATAGTTTGGGTTATACCATAGACACACACACACACACACACACACACACACACACACGCACGCACACAGAGTATATTTTCCTGCTTTTTTTCCACCTTATTTACATAATTAACCCTGCTATGTAGTATTAAATATTATTTTAAAATATGAGTTTTAATGATTGCATGCTCTTCTATCATATAAAATACATTTCTAAGGAGCTAGTATAATCAACTTAAATTTAAGATGTCTATCACATTTCTGATTTATTGAGAAAACCACTAGCAAAATCTTACCGGATCTGGTTGTCTGCCTACATCCATGCCTTTTTTTCTGAAAAGGTAGAATTTTGAACTTACGAGAAGAAGGTGCCCCTTCTATATGCCTGTGTGTGTTTATGTGTATATGTATGTATATGGACATTTGGAATTTAACTTTTTCCATTAATTTTCATTCTGTGAGATAAGGTTTTAGAATTTAATTTTATTTTAGATTTTTTATTTCAAGTGTATATTGAGGGTTTTTTAAACTATTAGGATTTATGAATTTGTCATAATTTTAAAATATTTTGTCAGGTTTTCCTGCTGACAAGATAAAGGATAAAACTTACTGACTGAAACTGACTGCTCCTTCTTCAAGCTTAATTAAATATCCAGAGGTTTCTTATTTTTCATAGATCAAAACTGTATAATTCATTTCTCTAACAGTGTATTTTGCTCTGACCTTAGACAACTTGTACTGGCCATATCCACTGGAGAGATCAAATATTTACTAGGTAAAAATGAAAATTATTACAATAATAGTTTCCTTATTGAATGTCTGGTTAGTGCCAGGCATATTTCTAAGTTCTTTACATGTATGAACTAATTTAATTTTCATAACAACCTTCTGAGTTTGGTATTATAATCATCCCTTTTTTGCAAATAAGGCGTCTAAGGCATAAAGAGATTGAATAACTTGCTCAAGGTCACACCATTAGTATATGTCCAATCTAGAATTTAAACCTAGGTAAAGTTAAAAAAATATGGATAAAAATATTGGCATCAATAACATTTTGTTTATTTTGAAATCATTTTCAGCTTCTCTTTTGATCCCAAGCATGTTGTAGTGACTAATGGCTAGAACAGGTTAATCATAGTGAAAAACAATAGAGATGGTGTTCAAATTGCAATTCAATACTTTATTTTTGGAATATTTGGCCACAGTTGAGTTTATGCCGAGATATTTTAAAATACTCACATATTATACCAGCTCTACTGCCCCTGAATTTGTACAAATATGTTAGTGAAAAATGTTGTTTTTAATTTGGAATCCCATAAAGGCCAGAGTACAGAAGGAAACAATAGCAATGAAGTTATGAAAGTGGCAATCCAGGTAGAAAGATAATGGCTGTAGCAGGCCCATGAAAGCACTGAGAACACTGTGGGGGAGTCAAGAAGGATGCAATTTTTATCACAGGAACCCCAGAGGGCTTGGGAATTTTAGGATAAATTACCTTGGATATAGGCATGAATGTGAAGTAAAAACGGGAGGGATTGGATCAAAGGCTTTCTAAGAAGTGGTCAGAAATGCAGGTCCCCAACCCAACTCTTGCATAACTGTCCCTTTTCTAACCTAGCAAAAGACTGGAGATTTTTCTCAGGGAAGAGGGAAAAAGAAAGGGAATCTGGATGGGACACATAGCACAGTTGAGGGTGGAACACGGAGTAATTAAATGAAGTTTGCATAATAAACATTGAGATTTCCAGCTTTTCCCCCTCCTTGGATCTTTTCGTTTTGACAACCAGGTGTGAGTTCATCTAATCAGGACTGCCATTTACCCTGTACTTTCCCCATCTATCTTTCACGTGCATACAAATCCTTAACTCAACAAGCAGTACACGTTTGGAGAAAATAGTGTTGTATGAAAGAATTTACCATAATTGATTATGAAAAGATTTAGAGTTTGGATTCCTGGCTTATGATTCCCATCTAAGCCACTGGCTGTGTGTGTAACTCTGGAGAGTGATTTAATTCTATTAGCCTCATTTTTATGTTTACAAAATGAGGAAATATTAGTAATTACTGGGTCCAATAATAGGCCTCTTTAGATTGTGATAGAAAATAATATTAAAACTGGCTTAAGACAAAAAGGTATGCATTGTTTCCATGACTGAGGACTCCATAAGTAACTGAATTTAGATGTGGCTGGATAGAGCAGTATCTGGTTCCCTTTAGCTCTTGGCTTGGCTGTGGTACTTTTCATGGATAGGCTTTGAGTGCTGTTGAGTCTTACATCTTGTGCAAGGATGGGCTAGTATAAGAATTCTAAAGAATTTCTTCTTATTTTTAAATAAAAAGACAGTGTGAGGTTTTTAGATATAAAGACTTACATGTATAGCTTACTTAGCTGAAACTATCTTTGTAAAAATTGGTTGATGGTCATACATTTTGAAAGAAATGTACTTTAAAACAAAGCATGATTATTGCCTATCTCTGAAGTTTTATTAGCCTACCATTGATCCATCCATCATTTTCATGACTGACAGCATGGAATGTGAGATTTTCCTCTCATTGGAGCAATATACTCTCAGTTCTACATAATTCAAGGTTCAAATCCAGTGGGGGAGAAACAAGCTTCTGGGAGGTTCCTAAGAGTCAGTTGACTTGGACAGATTAGGTCTTCTGCACATTCTTAAACTAATCATGAAGGCCAAAGGAACATCTTAACTGCCTATGTCCTTAACTTACCTCTTAATATGCTTACTCTATGGAATTACCACTGCACTCTTTCTTTACTCCCTCCCTTGTCTTCCAAATTTGGGCATTCTGGCTTCTGGCCCACAGATTTACCTTATCTCTGACCTTGCCTAGCCTCACAGTTTACACTTTGAAAATATTCAACTATTTGTTGCTGCCCCCACATCCTAAAACCTGCTATTCCATGCCATTGCTGATGCTCGAAGTCCCATACTTAACCTATATCCCCTCATAACTCTTATGCATCCTCCAAGACTAACTTCAGGTATGGTCTCCCCTGTGAACTTTCCTCAAAACCTTGTAAAAGGCTCATTGTCCCTCCTCTGTGTACTAAGTGCATGTCAGTCTTATAATTTACTATATTATTTTGAAGACTCTATGTCTGTCTTTTCTAGAATCCTGTGAAATATCCAAGGATAGGGATTGTGTACCCTCAGAGTCAAATGCAGTTCTTGTCACAAAATATTCATCTGTTGTCCTGAAATCACATTTTACCATGTGCATCCTTATAATGCTCTACACATTGTATTAAAAGCATTTATTCCATGTGTTATCAGACTTTACAGTCTTAGCATCTAGCATAGGGCCTGATACATTGTTAGTACTAAATAAATGCTTATTTAAATGAATGAATGAATGAAATGCTTATAGAGATCTTTTTTTTAAGCATAGGTATAAAAAGAAGGCATTATGGAGGAGAATTTATTAAGTGTGACATTCTTTCAAAACCGTACCATTGAGAATATTGCTGTTTTGTTTTTGTTTGCTTAAGAAATTCAAAACTTTCTAGCTGGTGATTTTTATAAAAATATTTTGACCAAGACACTCAAACAGAAATTTAAATAGCAAAGTATACTATTGGGCTATCTGATGGCAATTTTTTCCAGAAATTCTGCCTAAAGTATGTTTGGATTGCAAATAAAACATCAAAGAATTCATTTGAGTTTAGAAAATTTATTAAGTAAAACTATAGAATTCTAAAATTTTGTGTGTATATAATTTATACTAATATTTCTGAAAAAGCTACAATTATATATATAAACCTTTCCAATGATATTAATTCTGCAAACCCAGAAAGTTATTAGAAAGCTCTATTCTACAAATAAAAATATGAAAATTAAATGAAGTTAAGTGAACTTTCAACAATTAAATCATTAAGTGGGAACTGAACTCAGCTTGATTCTTATCTAGGCCAAGGGTTACCAAACTTTTTCTATAAAAGGCCAGACAATAAATCTATTAGGCTTTGCAGGGTAAGAGGCAAAATCAAGATATTGTGTATGTATTTAGATGATGAGAGAAAACAAATGGCTCACAATTTTTCTAACCGTTTAAAAATGTAAAAAACTTTCTTAGCTAACAGGGTATACAACTTGGATTTGGTCCATGGCCATAGTTTGCTGACTCCTATGTCATTCTAGGTTTGACATTTATTCTCTATTAGTTTGCTAGGGCTGCTATAAGAAAGCACTATAAATTGGATGGCTTAAGCAACAGAAATGAATCGTTTCACAATTCTGGAGGCTAGAAGTCAGAAATTGAGATGTTGGTAGGGTTAGTTCTTTCTAAGGGCCGTGAGAGAAAGATCCGCTTTCCTTGCCTCCTAAACAGCTATCTTCTGTCTGTCTTCACCTTGTCTTCTTCTGTATGTGTCTGGTGTCCAAATTTCTCCTTTTTGTAAGAAAACCAGTCATACTGGATTTGGTCCCACCCTAATGAGCTCACTTTAACTTGATTATCTCTGTAAAGACTATCTTCTTGAAATGAAGTCACATCCTGAGGTAGTGGGGGTTAGGATTTCAATGTACAAATTTTAGAAGGTGTTCCATTCAACCCAGAACATTTTCAGTCTGTTTGCACTGCATCAAACATTTCTATGAGGCGGTCAAGTAACAAGTATGAGAATTGTATCTTACTCTTTCTGTTCTCCTACACTTAAAGCCACAGCTTTTTTTCTCAACAACCTCACAGCCTGATAATAGACAAAACTGCATTGAGCCAGTGGAAAGATGACCCTTTGAGACTTACTGGCCCCATCCTACAAAAGACCCAGAAGATAAGGTAGAAAAGTGTCAATCAGCTGAATATTTAACCACTGTAGCAAAAAGGCAGCAATATTTAGAACAAATTCTGAAAAAATATTAATTTTGATCATATTTCTAGCAAACATTTTGCTGGTTTTTAACAATCTTAACTCTGTGATCCCTAAATAGATCAAAAGACTCATACACAAATAGTATCCTCCTGTGTCCAAGCAGCACTGAGAATTGACTTTGAAATAAAACTGTCATTTGAAATCCCCAGCTGTGAATATGCCTTGGTGTTATGGAGTGTCATACATTTGGTAGCAAGAACTGTCACAGCATGCAGAACTGATGTGCCTTTGAGTCTTATATCCAGTGCAAGGATGGACTAGCACAAGAATTCTAAAGAGGTCTTTTTTATTTTTAAATGAAAAGACAGTGTGAGACTTTCAAGTATAAAGACTTAGATTTACAGCTTAGTTAGCTAACACAGTCTTTGTGAAAATTAGTCCATAGTCATCAATTTTGAAAGAAATGTGCTTTAAATCAAAGCATAATATTTCTTATCTCTGAAGTTTTATTAGCCTGCCATTGACCCACCCATTATTTTCATGACTGATAAAGTTTTTGTCAGGAAAAGGATGCAGGATTTTTTTTTTTTTTTTTTTTGGTATTCGGTATTTGATATCTGCCTCATAATCCCAAACCTACTTTAACAGGACTCACATAACGAATACATAAGATAACATATGAAAAGTATATTGTACAGTGCCAGCCACAATTCTCCTTTTTCCTCCTCTTCACAGAAGAAATTATTAGTAGAAGTCAGAAATCAGTTGATTCTTGAAAATTCTCACTCATTCATTTACCGGTCAGAAACCAAACATGAGGATTCTTTAATTAGAGAATGTCTAGCTGCCCCAGTACACTGAGTGTACATCTGGAATGAAACCATCTCCAAAGAGAACACTGTAGAAGTGGTTAGGCCTGTTTGCCAGATGGAGTTTCCATCAATTCCATGCATGATAAGTGATGGCAACTCTCTTCCCTACATAGGGCAGTGGAGAAATGGAAGGTGACTAATATTTTTGAGCTAACTATTAATATATGACAGATGCTGCACTAAGTGCATTATGTTTATAATCAAAGCTATTGTGGTCTGCGTTTTGCAAATGAGGCAACTGAAGTTTGGGATATGACAGTTAATACATTAACCATACAAAATGCATGATGTTTATATTTTAATACCTTGTGAACCTGTTCTCCTCCCCTCTTCCCCCTATTCTGTTGACAGTAAAATCTTAAGTTGTATGCACATGGACATTCTTGAAACTGACATTTCAAACTAGACTAGTTTGGGGATAGGGTATAGTTAATGATTTTCTCTAATTAAAGTATTACTCGCATAGTAAGTACTCATCTGGTACAAGTTGAGGTATAAAATATAGAAGTACAAAGGGCCAGTAGAAAATGGAAAACGAAAATATAATGTCCCCTTAGCAAGGGAACCACAGGACTAGAACAGGCATCTTTCTCTCAGTCATTTTCTAAAGATCAACAGGAACCCTTTTGTAACATTAAGTTGTCTGTGTGATATACAGAGTGAGCCTTAAATTAACTTTGAAATGTTTTCTATCTTGAAACATGCTTTTAAAATAAATTTTCACCTGCATAAATGTTCTCTTTGGATTAAAGGCTTAATCACCACACTTTGAAGAGATGCTTTTCTTACCATTTTGATTCCATTGTTATTGTAATGACAGCGACTCATTAACACAGTGGGTGTCAGTATTGATCATGACTTTTAGATTTTACTTTATCCCATTATAGTTTAATCTCTATCTAAAATTGATCATAACTCTTGATCAGCTGCTGCTTTGGAGTTTTTCCAAGATATGTGACCAATTACTCATCGTAAGATACAGTGTTCAAATTGATACTGGTGGTCCTCAAGGGCCCTGGACTCTTTCTCCTGCTATCATGCTGTGTTTTGCAGAATACAGTGGTATGTGTAGTCTTCAATGCAGAATTAATCTTGAAAGTCAAGTGCACACTTTAGATATAATCAGCACCATTGAATAATCTCAAACTTCTTTGTCTGATGACTTTATTTAGCTGAGCATATGAATCCAATAATGACAAATAGGCTAATTTGAAATGCTGTCAACCACAGACTATTTAGTAATGGTAAATGGAGTTTGGTATGTTTTAGAGATGGTATCTATGTGACAAGCTAGCAGGTATGAAGAAGAAAGGCAGTATAATAGGAAAAAGAGAAGTCAGAATTTGATTTATTTTTTTTAAGAGAAAAACCTATCAGGCTGTATGTCTGTTTAATGTATATATGAAGCATTCAGTTATTTTATATTTTTATAACATCTCTAATATTTTATGAGCCATATAGCATCATAATATACTAACAGAGAGATTGACTTTTCAGATGCAAAAGAAGGTTCTATTCTGAAAAGAATATTGGTCAGAGTCAACAGGCACTGTTATGCCTTTTATGATTCTCTGTGTATAGGAACAACTAAAGAGTCTGACAGTTCAGCACTCCAAGGTCATGGCAGTCCTGATACAGATGCAGATCTCTGTGCTAAGCAGAGCTTGAGGGCCCCACAGTGGTGATTGCAACCCATTAAGGTACATGAACAGAAGCTGATTAGTAGGGGAGGTACTCTCTGGGGTGGATGCTTCTCCCAGCTTAAGTCAGCTGTCCATCTTGCTGGTACTCACTTGCACCCTGTCATCGTTTACTCTCACTGTCTTTCTTGCTGCTTTCCCTCTTAAAACCCTGGCCAAGACCTATTTACCCACATGGGAAATCTAGTAGGGGCAGATCTGTAAGCGGGGGAGAGGCTTGTCTGAGGTGCTGTGCTATTCTTTGTCTGTAGAAATGAAGATGTTTCTCCCCTTTCCAAGACAAGGGCCCAAGGCTTCGGTTATCCTTCCTGGATTCAGGAATTCTCAAGGCTGAGCCGTCCTCATTCACCTCTTTCCATTTGAAGTCCACATTGTGTGTGTATTTCTGCCTCTGCCTATACCACTACCATACACTTTCATTTGAAAATGTCAAACATCTCCAAAACAAGATTATTAATTAGATCTTTTCTTGGGGTGCTATTTAACTTATTCTCTGGCATATGCACATGTTCAAATATAAAAGTATGGAATAAAATATAAATTATTTTATCTTAATTGTTTTATCAAATTAACGACCTATTTTGAAAATACCTGTGCACATGTTTTCAGAAAAATTTTTCCTTTCAGATCAGTTAAACAATTTTTTTTTCTGTTAAGTTTTAACTTGAGGATAACAAGTTATATGCTGAATATTTTGGAATTTTGTTGACAAGTGGTATTGTAATATATATAAAATTAAAAAAAAGTGTTAGCCATGACCCACAAATGTATAGTTCTGCAAATCTTCTTTTTAAAGTACATTTTCCATAACTTGCTAATATCTGAAACCCTTCTACTATGCTGCTTAGGATTTAGGATCTACTGTCAGCTAAATTGCCTCTTTAGTAATCTCTTCTTGAAACATGCCCTTTACCTTGCCCATGGGGATTCTCTGCAAAGTCCCAAGGTGGCACAGGGCATCACATGGCCAGGGGACTGAGAATGTAAACTCAGGTTTCTCTTCCTCCTCTTATAAAGCAAGTAGTCCCACTCCCATAATAACCCATTAATACATGAATGAATTAATTCCTGAGGGCAGATCCTTCATGACCCAATCACCTCATAAAGGCCCCATCTCCTGATACTGCCACATTGGGTTTAAGTGTTAACATGAGTTTTGGAGGAGACCAACATTTAAACCATAGCAAAACCCCTACCGTCAATCTAGGTCACCTGCTATTCCTCATTGTTGTAATTCCAAGAACCTGAATTCACTCTCCCTGGGTTATTCAGGATTTTAACTCTCATTTTTTGTCACTTTCTAATACTTCTCTGGTCGTAATTTATTATGATATCAGTATCCACATATATCTGCCCATAGCCTCGCTTCTCAGGACCTGGACTCCTTGTCCTCCAATGACCTTGCCGTCCATTCTACTCGTATCTCAGCCACACTCCAGAACTTGTCCTTAGTAAAAACTTCACCCTCTCTGTTCAAACAATCTTGAATATCAAGCTTTCTAACAACTGCCCCTATTTTTCCAGTTCACTCCCTTTATTATTCCAGCTCCAAGAATAATATGATCCAATCAGAACCTGCAATTTGTTGATCCCAACTTTTCAGAATCCTAAATCCCTGCTGTGTTCTCATATTATTCTTTTTACAGGTTAGGTTCCATGATCAATCAAAAACAATCAATCAATCAAACAAACCTTTCTTGGATGTATGTTCCTTCTACTCCACCACCCCTTTCTTCTTTTGCTTGTTTGAGAAGCAAAATTCAACTTTACTTAACATCCAACATTTTATCTTCTCTGCTCCTGCCCAGGTGAATGTGACTGGAGAAAACCTGAAAATTTATGGAGGTTCGTTTCATAGTAAGTCAATCTCAAGTGGACTGGTAGTGGGCCCAGAAATCCTACATTTCCCTGTTACACTCACTATTCCATTCTCTTAACAAATAATTCACAACTACTTTTTCTCCTTAGACTTCCAGTCACTCTTTCCAATTCCCAGTTACCATGCTTACGATGTTCCTGAGAAAATGGAAGTGATCCAAATATGTCTCCTCATCTCAGCTAGCCCCCTACTTACAGGTTACACTTATGTCAGCCTTACCTCCTGTTACAGTGTATGAACTGGCTCAGCTACTATCCAGGGTTAAACACTCCAATCAGGCTCTGGATTGCGTCCCCTCTCTGTGACCCACATTACAGCTCCAATTATTTCTAAACAGTCCTGAATCATTAATTTTTTTTTGTCTTTACTAGGTCATTCCCATCAGTACACCAATATGTTGAAGTTTCACTGTCAGTAAAATAAAGACAAAAAATGGTCCTCAACCCCAGTTCCATATTGCCCTTGAATCACCACCCTTATTCTCTGCTCTTCTTTACATTAAAACCATTAAAACAAATTTTTTTTGAAGTTCTCTTGCTATCACCAATTCCTCTCTTCCTGTCTCCAATTCCTCTTTTCCTGTTGTCTCTTGAATCCACTATATTTAGTCTGTTACCCCATCATTCTTCCAGAATTGTGGGTAATTACTAAGGTAATTAATGACTTTCTTCTTAAGGTTAGTGGTGGCTTTCATTGATGTCAAATAGATGTTGCTAACTTCAATGGTTAATTTTTATTTCTCTTATGTAATAACTTGACCTCTTAGCACTATTTGATATGGTTGATTATTTAGTCTTCTGTGAGATCTTCCCACCCCCAGAATCATTTATAATGTTTAATAGGAGAGTAAGATGATGACTTACTCAGGAAGTCAACTTGATAGACAAGAAAAATAAAAATAAAAAAGAGAAAAAGATATACGTAAGGTATTGCAATCATCAAAAGGGTGGGTAATAGTCAACATAATTAGGATAGTAGTCCTATAAAAAGAAAGAAAGAAAAGTATAGAAGATATATTTTAAATTTAGAACTAACGCAAATTGCATCTGATTTGATGTTAAGGTGAATTAATGTTAAGGTGAGAGTAACAAAAATCTGTATTTGTAGTAACAATAAATAACTCTCTAATATCAGTGGCTTACTATAAGCATTTACTCCTTGTTCACAATACATAGCACAGCTGTGAGCTTGCTACTATGGCTTGACTTGACTTGTTTCCTCATTTCTAGAGGAATGTCCCACACTGAAGGGACAGCCCCTGTTTGGGATATCTTTTCTTGAGACCAAGAAGAGCTAAAGAACCAGCAGAAACCTGCACTGACCCTGACCCTTAAAGGATGTGGTGCATGTCATATCTGCTCACATTCCATTGGCTAAGGTATATCACATGGCCAAGGTTAAAGTCAATGAGAGAGACTTGTGTAATCCACAAAGAGGGAGAGTGGATAGAATATTTTGAAATAATACAATTTACTATAGAGGCGATTCACACTAGCTTCAGTCCTCCTACAGTGATTATGAAAATGATGAGCAGAAATAGAAGATGTAGTAAAAAGGATGGATTTAGGAAAGAAGAAGATGAATTCAGTAAGAAACAGATTGTATGTGGGCTGAACATCCAGGAGGAGATGTCAGGCAGGCAGTGTGAAATGGAAAACTGGCACTTAGAAAAAAGGTCAGGGCTAAAGATTTTGAATAGAGCCAAGAACAGATTATTTGGGAACACAGCATTTTGGCAAAAGAGGATGAAGAGGTATTACTACAGGAAACAGTAGCTAGTTCCCAAACTCAAGTGTTGAATAAAATGCATCCTGATAAAAATGTAGATTGGTGATTTATACTCTTAAATCATCCAGACCATTCAGCAATGAGTTCTCAATTCTGTTAATTCATCAAAGAGACAGTATGGCATAGAAATTAGAAGCTCAAGCTCGGGAATGCAGAAACTCAGTTTACCTTCCTGCTTAACCATTTTATAACTCTTGGTCAAGATTGGGCAAGTATGTTACTTCACTTCTCCAAGCCTGTTTTCTCTTCTGCAAAAATAGTTAACATTTACCCTTATAAACTTGTTGAGTGGATTAAATGAGTTAATGCCTCTAAAATATTCAGACAGTTCCTAGCCCATTTTCAATATTGAATTGGTATTAGTAGTATTGCTAACAAAATTACATAAAAGAAAACATTAACTCTGGCTTTCTTTACCTTTGTTTTAAGTGTAGTCGTTTCTAGAAGCATATGTTCTTTATTTACTAATGTTGAAAATTCTACTGACAACTTAATAAAAATGTCTGGGATATGTATTATTAGTCAATTATGTGACAAATGCAAATCAGATTAAATTCAATTATAAAATGCATACAGAACTTTGAGTAATAACATGTTTATTTTTAGATTCATTACATCCAAATGCTCAGTTCTTGTCCTTTGCAAAGTATGGCTCCACAGCAAACATATTTATTCCTCCCAATATTTTTATCACAGTGAAATTGTGAAAGGCTGTCTGGACAATGTTGATGCTATATACCTTCAACCTCCTAAACTTTTATGCTTAATGAGAAGTCATATGGTAATGAACATTTTAAAAATGGATTAATTGTTACTGAGGGATAATTCCATTTAGCTTGAAGTGATAAATGCAGGCAAACCTTGGAAGTTGGCTAGAATTAAAACTTGGAAAGATATATCTATTCAACTGCCATCATTTCTGTAGCCACTTCGGGCACAGATTCACTTTGCATTTTGTCCTTTCCTCTATTATCACTTCTTTCCTTTGTGATACATCATCATCTATGTGTTGGGACCCCGGTGGTTACACTGATAGTCTTTCATACTAGTAAAATAAATAAATAATCTTTCATTAAGAAGATTTCCTTTATGGTATCAACACTTTTTCCTATTTTTTAATTAACTGCCTATGAGGTCTTAAAAGTTGTCAATAAAACAATAGGTATTCTTGAGCCTGTAGTTCATATTGCTCCTTTACGGTATTTTCTGGTTTTTCCCATCAAATTGCTTTTTGGTGTTTATTTTCTTTAAGTATCACTAGCCATTTGTTAGGCCGCAGGGCTGATTAAAACCCAGACTCTCATAATGGGGCTTACAGATGTTGTAGAATTAGAGAAAATTAGCTTCAGGTCTGGCAGTGATTT
>RJWJ010020343.1:0-21761 GCA_004363605.1 Indri indri | reverse complement strand
TTGACCGCATGAGCGAGCTGGGCTGCCAACAGCCTCTGTGTGCCTGGGCCGCGTCGTCTGCAAAGTTTGCCGACCCCGTCGCCCTCGCTAAGGCCGTCCTGGTTCATCCACATCCCCAGGAGGCTTCTGCTTGAAGCCTTATTGGATTCCTGTCCCAGCCTGCTCACCTGTCATCGTCCTGAGGCCCCCGTCACCTGGCGGTTCCCCCCCACAGAGCCACAGCTGTGTGCAAACGACGGCTCAGACCTAGGACAGCCCTGGGGCTGTCTTTCCTCCAGGATTCAGTCAACAGTGGCCAGCATTGGTGACAGTGGAGTCCCGTACGATTATAATGGAGCTGGAAAATTCCGGCAGCCTAGTGAAGTCACAGCTGTTGCAACATTGTAGCACAACGTGGGACTCACATTTGTGGGGGCACTCCTGGGAAGGGGCCTACTCTGCTCTCAGCGGTGTAACAGTCTAGAACATACAATTATAGGCCGGCGCGGTGGCTCACGCCTGTGATCCCAGCACTCTGGGAGGCCGAGGTGGGAGGATCGCTCGAGGTCAGGAGTTCGAGACCAGCCTGGACAGCACAGCGAGACCCCGTCTCTACTAAAAATAGAAAGAAATTAGCTGGACAACTAAACATATATAGGAAAAATTAGCCGGGCATGGTGGCGCATGCCTGTAGTCTCAGCTACTCGGGAGGCTGAGGCAGGAGGATCGCTGGAGGCTAGGACTTCGACACCAGCCTGGGCAACACAGCGAGACCCCACCTCTACAGAAAATGAGAAAAATTAGCCGGGCATGGTGGCGCATGCCTGTAGTCCCAGCTACTTGGGAGGCTGAGGCAGGAGGATCGCTTGAGCCCAGGAGTCAGAGGTTGCTGTGAGCGAGGCTGACACCACGGCACTCTAGCCCAGGTGACAGAGTGAGACTCTGTCTCAAAAAAATAACAAGTTCTTTTTTTCCAAGACTTTTTCTTTCCCAGTGTTATTTCCTAAAATTTCTGCAACGAGCATTATTAGTCTAATAGTTATACTTCCCCCAAACGCATAAAAATCCAAACATAGCTCCGGGTAGGAAGCCCTCCTCAGTGCTAGGTGAAGGGGCTACACAGCTGAGATGAATGCATGTGGCCAGCTAATGTCACTTGTCCCCCTTGTCCCAGCACCGGGGAGCTCAGGGCTGGTTCCCAGTAGCAGCGCTACAATTAATATTTTGCACAATCTTTGCCTGAAGTCTGTTGGCAGTTTGAGATACTTCCTTTCATCTAAACTCACTTTCAACTTTCGGGGCCAGGCTGTTCTGTGGCTTTTGGAGCCGAGGACACATGCAAGAAATCTGCTTTTCTTCTATTTGTTTAAATACTAAAGCATCTACATTATTTTTCCCCGCTCCTTTCAAGATAACCAAAACACAGCTGAGTTTCCAGTGCTGCGTGCTGCTGGAAGCCGGCTGTCAGGGCGGGTGATTTGAAAACAATTATTAAATAGGTCTTGGGAAATCATTATTCTCTTGTCTTGTAGTAGATAACCAAGCCTGGGCCAGGCACGGAGGCTCACACCTGTCATCCCAGCACTCTGGGAGGCCGAGGAGGGAGGATCGCTCGAGGAGGTCAGGAGTTCGAGACCAGGCTGAGCAAGAGCGAGACCCCGTCTCTACCAAAAATAGAAAGAAATTATCTGGACAACTAAAAATATATAGAAAAAATTAGCCGGGCATGGTGGCGCATGCCTGCAGTCCCAGCTACTTGGGAGGCTGAGGCGGGAGGATCGTTTGAGCCCAGGAGTTGGAGGTTGCTGTGAGCGAGGCTGACACCACGGCACTCCAGCCCGGGTGACAGAGCCAGACTCTGTCTCAAAAAAAAAAAAGAAAGAAAGAAAGAAAGAAAACCAAGCCTGCATCTTGGAGTTGAGCGTGGTTATTTAGTGACCGGCAGAAAAAAGAACATTCCAGAGTCAAACCTGGAGCCACCGCCAGCTCAGATCCCTTTTACCTGGCAGAGTGTGTGCGGCCCTAACAGACACAGGTGGATCAGGGCTCTGGGACAGAGATCAAAGCTCCTCCAGTTCCCATGTGTAGCTATTTTTTTTTCTTCTTTTTGGTAATTAAAACATACCCCATGATCAGTAAACGACACGCATGTAGCTGCTGAATAAGCGTCTCCCTCTGTCCGTGGCCAATGGCTAAGCCTTCGCAGCATTATCCTTGGACGTTAGCGTGGACGTCGGGCATGGCATTTGTCCCAGACTTCTTGGCCAGACTGGGCCCGGCGTGTCTGGATTGGTGGGTAGGGAGCCCTTCGAGAACCTGGTCAAGGCACTGGCTCTTGTCCCCAGCAAAATGCCTATCCTTGTCTCAAGAAGTGTCAGGACCCAAGGTGAAGGATGACTTTTCGAGAAGCAACCACGGCCTGGCCAGACTCGGGAAGTGGCCCCTGTCCACGTGTGGCTCTGGCGCGTCACAGCCAGGAGGAAGGCTCGAGAAAGCTCGTCTGTGACCATCTGTTGGTTGCACAGTGTGAGTTTGTATCCAAAGACAATATAACAAGGGAACGAAACTCGTGAATTGTCTGAGGACACAGAACCTCCGAGAACCGAGCAAAGACAAGATTCCGCACCAAATGAGATCATTCGTTTATGACCAACAGAATGATGGACAGAAAATCCGAGATTTTCCTTTGCTCAAGACTCAACGTGTCTATTTTTGATTCTACTACTTGTCTGCAAATGTGAGATAATTATGTAAGACGAAAGTGAGTTTGCGTGCTTATGCTGGGGTGTGTTCTGGGATGCAAGAACACAGTGGCACTTTCTATATTTTTTTTTTTTGAGGCTCAAGCGATCCTCCTGCCTTGGCCTCCCTAGTAGCTGGGACTACAGGCGTGCACCACCATGCCCGGCTAATTTTTTCTATATATTTTTAGTTGTCCAGATAATTTCTTTCTATTTTTAGTAGAGACAGGGGTCTCACTATGTTGCCCAGGCTGGTCTCAAACTCCTGATCTCGAGCGATCCTCCTGCCTCAGCCTCCCGAGTAGCTGGGACTACAGGCATGCGCCACCGTGCCTGGCTAATTTTTTCTATATATTTTTAGTTGTCCGGCTAATTTCTTTCTATTTTTTTAATAGAGATGGGGTCTCGCTGTGTTGTCCAGGCTGGTCTTGAATTCCTGACCAGAAGCGATCCTCCTGCCTCGGCCTCCCAGAGTGCTGGGATCACAGGCGTGCGCCACCGCGCCCGGCCAGTTCTGTGTATTTTTGTAAGCCGCTTTACATCCTTTTTACAGCAAGGCAGATTGTAAATAAATAAACCTGATCCCTTCCACCGTTGGACGTGTCCTAATAGGTCGTTTCCGATTCCTTGCTGTCGTAACTAATGCCGCACAAAATATCTTTGTGCGTCAAGATCCGGCCTGGCTCGGATGATTTCTTGGGGCTAGAATCCTAGAAGTGGAATTATGCGTTCTATGCCTCTGACCCAAATGGTCAAGTTGCTTCTAGAAGGTTCCACCAAGCTTACACTCTGAGCAGCAGCTGTGAGAGAGAAAACCTGTACGGGTGACTCCTTGAGGCTTGAGTCGGGGAGCGAAGTTTCTTCTCGAGTCCCGTTCCCAGTGTGGCCCAGGGCGGCAAGGAGCTGCTCTTGTCACCTGGCTGCCATCATGTGTCCCACGACATCCTCAGTAAATAAGTGGAGCTCAGGGCTGCGATCTGTCGCCCAGCCTCCCCCCGGCTTTCGGGAAATCTCGTTTCTGATGGGAAGGCGATCCTGTCGCCAGCCAGGCAGCCCTGCCCGCGTAGACCGCCCTCTCTTGCGAACAATGGACACATTCAGACCCGACTGGTGTTTTCAGTTATTCAAAAGCGGAGCCGGCTGTCTCTGCCTGTGACTTTAATCTCGAAGCCTTTATTCCTTCTATCCGATTCCCCCTTCCCTTAACCTTTTTTTTTTTTGTTTCGTTTGTGCAGTTCCGAGCTCCGGGACGTGGTGGGTCCAAGAGTTTCTGGAGCCTTCCGCCGGCTGCTCCAAATGGTCGTGGCTCTGAGCGATGTTATTTCAGGCGAGGCAAAGAGGGGGGAGGATGGGGCCGAGAGGGAAGGGGAAAAGAAGAGGCCAGCTAGCCCGGCTTGCCTGCAGCGGTCATTCTGCACTTTGCAGAAACTATTTGTTTTTGCACAGCGGAGTTCCTGCCTCTCCACGCTGTCCCCGTTTTCAGATTTGGTAGCCTGGATCTGTCTCTGCGTTTCGCTTGGGCTTAAGAACGCTTAAGTCTTCCAGTGGGTTCTTAGCATTTCCTCCGGAAAAATAGTCCTTAGGGTTGAGTTCTATATATCTGTATTTTTTTTTTCTCTTTTGAGACAGGGTCTCGCTCTGTTGCCCAGGCTAGAGTGAGTGCCGTGGCGTCAGCCTTGCTCACAGCAACCTCCAACTCCTGGGCTCAAGCGATCCTCCTGCCTCAGCCTCCTGAGTAGCTGGGACTACAGGCACGCGCCACCATGCCCGGCTAATCATTTTACTTTTTTTGGCGAGACAGGATCTTGCCGTGTTGTCCAGTCTGGTCTCGAACTCCTGGGCTCGAGCGATCCTCCCACCTCGGCTTCCCACAGTGCTGGGATTACAGGCGTGAGCCACCACGCCCGGCCCACTTTTTGTAGAGTTGGGGTCTTGCTATGTTGCCCAGGCTGGGCTCGAGCGATCCTCCCACCTCGGCTTCCCAGAGTGCTGGGATCACAGGCATGAGCCGTTACCTATGTGACTTTGGATAAAATGATGCTGCTCGTGACAGTAATGCCAGATGCCAGCTACTTCCTTGGGTGTTCCGTGGAATCAGGGTGATTATTACGAGGCACCTCGCACAGCGCCGGTGGCTCAGGTGACGCCGTGCATGCGGATAGTCAGTTCCATGGCATTCGAAATGTCACAAGGGTATTGAAATAATGCTGCTCAAGTGGAATTACGTCGTCGAAGCGTGGGCTGACGCGGTACAGCGGTGGTCTGTGATCTTTGGGTATAAAGGACAAAAACGCACCCCAAGATGACTCTTAAAGTCAGGAAGTTCGTGAGAACTCGCTCAAGCGCAGCTGGGTCCGGGCCGTCAAAGGGGGTCCCCAGGACCCTGTCCTCTGTTTCCCAGGTGGCCGCCCTCATGTGGGGCGAATTCTCGGGCCACCCGGCTCCCATGAGATTGCAGAGCTCCCATCCGTTCCGCTTTCTTCCCGCCAACCTTGCTTCCCTCGGGGGGAGAGAGAGAGACAGAGACAGAGATCTCTGTTCCAGAAAGTTCCAGCGGAAGACGCAGGAGAGGCCAAGTGCGCAGATCGAGGTCCTGTGCCTTCCTCTGGGGCTGGGACTAGAGTCCCCACCGCCTACACATTGGGGACTGAGCAGGGGGACAGGGGTGATCCCACAGGAAGGAGCGGCCCTGTGGCTAGTGGACGGGGTTTCTGGAACATTCCACCGCGCCCGGCGGATCCGCCCGCCTTCATTGCAGACCAAGCGCCCTGCTGTCTTCCTTGCTCTGCAGGCTGTTGCTAAAAACCATCCGTTTCGTGGAAACATTGCAGAAGTTTCGCGGGGGCCACATAAACAAGTCTGCGACTCTGGCCGTTTGTGCAATCGAGGAACATCGAAGCTTGGCCAGCGCCAGGCTCCTGTCCCACCGGGACGCCTTCACGTCCCCTGACGGGTCTGTAGGACCTGCGGTTGGGGTTTGGGCTTGGTTGGTGGCAGGAAGCAGAAATCAGCTCAAGGTCGCTGCAGTCAAAGGGGTCACGTCCTTCACTCACCGCCCGGCTCGGTGGCCCTGAAAATCCCAGCAAGTCACTCCCTAGATCCTCGGGGGACCCTCAGTGGCCCAGCTCGCCGAGGACTCAGGTCATTGCCAGGTTCTGACCGGGCCACTTTTGGGACATCCAGTGACCCCCGTAGCTGTGGGCGATGCAGACCCATGGGGACAATAGTTAGATCACAATCCTTTGGCAAGAAAGGCAGGCGGGGGACAGGCTTTGTCCCACTGCCGACCCCGTAGTGGATCCAGGGAGACCCCTGGCTGGACTCCTGGGTTGGTGGGTTCTTCTGTATGTAGCCCAAGTATCTGCACTTCGGTATTTTAGCAGATAATCATTGTTATTGCAAAGTATTTGTCTTCATCATAAAGCAAATTTTCTGATGTCAATTTTGGAAAATAACATAGAAGGAAGTAAAAATAATCCCACCTCTACAGACGTTAATGATAGCAGCTAACACTTTTATAGCTTTTTTTCTTTATTTTTTTGAGACAGAGGCTCACTCTGTCACCCGGGCTAGAGTGCCGTGGCGTCAGCCTCGCTCACAGCAACCTCCAACTCCTGGGCTCAAGCGATCCTCCTGCCTCGGCCTCCCAAGTAGCTGGGACCACAGGCATGTGCCACCGTGCCCGGCTAATTTTTTTTCTATATATTTTTAGGTGTCCAGCTAATTTCTTTCTATTTTTAGTACAGATGGGGTCTCACTATGTTGTCCAGGCTGGTCTCCAACTCCTGACCTTGAGCTATCCTCCCTCCTCGGCCTCCCGAGTAGCTGGGACTACAGGCATGCGCCACCATGGCCAGCTAATTTTTCTATTTTTAGTTGTCTGGCTGATTTCTTTCTCTTTTTAGTAGAGACGGGGTCTCGCTCTTGCTCAGGCTGGTCTCGAACTCGTGACCTCGAGCGATCCTCCAGCCTCAGCCTCCCAGAGTGCTGGGATCACAGGCATGAGCCACCACACCTGGCCTTTAAGAGGCTTTCAAAACAGCAATGTGAGCGCAGGAAGATGCTCTCCCAGGGGTAGTCCTCTTTCTGAGCTAACTAAGCGACACGCTTAAAGGGAAAAAACGGAGGAAAAAGGTCACAAACCACGAGAAGCTTCGCGTGCAGGCCCCCTCGGTTGGCTCCGGCCCCGAAGCAGACAGAGATGGTTAGAGCTGCTCCGGAAACAGCTGGTAACAGGACACCATGCTTTCAGACTTGCCTTTTTGCATTGTCGCCAGAAAAATAATCAGCCCCGTATCTTAAGTGCTTGATAGAGTGGCCCAGACACCAGCTGGAACTTAAAACAATTTTTGTTTGAGTTGCTTTAAACAAACAGATGCGGCCGGTTTTCTGGGCAAAGCACAGCATCCGTGTCCAGGGGCCCGGGCTGTTCAGCTGTCTCGGTTTGGGTCGAGTCCTTGCTTTAGATCTGTGCGTTCAGGCATGCTTTTGGGATCTTTCCAGAAGCTCGGGTTTAGAGGAGAGAGGCTGGCTGTCCATGCACTGCGTGGGGAGGCTCCGCGAACAAATGAGTCAGAACAGAGCCTTTCTCCCAGTTCCAACGGCGACCGTTTCCAACTCCTGCAGTGGATTATTTTTATATCATCTTTAAGACACATTTATTGTGCTACTTTCTGGGGTTTTTTTTTCTATATGTATTTTTAGTTGTCCAGATAATTTCTGTCTATGTTTAGTAGAGACAGGGTCTTGCTCTTGCTCAGGCTGGTCTTGAACTCCTGACCTCGAGCGATCCTCCTGCCTTGGCCTCCCAGAGTGCTGGGATTACAGGCGTGAGCCACCGCGCCCGGCTGATTTTTTTCTATATGTATTTTTAGTTGTCCAGCTAATTTCTTTCTATTTTTTTTAGTAGAGATGGGGTCTCACTCTTGCTCAGGCTGGTCTCGAACTCCTGACCTCAAGCGATCCTCCGGCCTCAGCCTCTTGAGTAGCTGGGACTACAGGCATGTGCCACTATGCCCGGCTAATTTTAATATATACATATATATTTTTAGTTGTCCAGCCAATTTCTTTCTAGTTTTTAGTAGAGATGGGGTCTCGCTATGTTGCCCAGGCTGATCTCAAACTCCTGACCTTGAGCGATCCTCCCGCCTCGGCCTCCCAGAGTGCTGGGATCACAGGCCTTTCTGTCTATTCTTAAGGAGCCTCTCTCCGCCGGGGACGAGGACAGAGCTCTGAGGTCCAAAGCCAGCAGCAGCCACCCCTCCGTCTGTCCTGTAGCACCCCCTGGCCCCAGGACTGTCCTGTGTCCCTTTTCTCTGTGCCCTGGTGTGGGTGGCCAGACATCCAGCTTTTTTTTTTTTTTTTTTCCAAGGCAGGGAGGACAGGACGCTGCCAAGCACTTGTCCCCGGTCCCGTGTTATCTCTCCTCCCGTGCTCTGGTCTGACGATGCTTCGTGGACAGGGGCCCTCATCTTCTTCTCAGAACGTTCCAGATCACTTCTGGTTTCAAACCGAGGGACTTCATTCGTCCGTGCAAGAGTTCTTTTCCGACTCTTGCAGAATGCAATCGGATGTCACCCTGCTCAGAAGCGGGGCAGGAGTTTGGGGACCGTGGAAACGCTTGTCGCCAGCGCCTGCACCGAAAGCACAGAGCAAATGTTCGTGACCCTTCTGGGGTGGCCGGGAGTGAACAATTTATGTCACCCTGGGGGGACACGAGGGCCTCAGGGAGAGACCCAGGGGGCCCCCGGAGCGCGATGGAGCCGGGCAGCCCGTGCAGTGAGCCGTAGAAAGAGGGGACGTCAGAACCAACTGGGCTGGAGAGGGGATAATAAATCGCGTCCCTCGCGAGGACCTGGCATTCGCCGTTCCCTGGGTGGGCCACATGTGTGCCGCTCGCGGGGCGATTGGGAACAGCTGCCGCGAGCCGTCGCCGTTGACTCACGGCTGGTCCCCGGGCCAGCGGTTGGCGCCTCTGGTCATTCCGTCCTTTCTTGAAGGGGATTTGGCGACGTCCCCAAAGATCCCGGGGAACTGCGTGCTCAGCATCAGCCCCGGCAGCTGGTGGCCTCGCGCCGCGTCCCCCTGCGGTGGCTGAGTCCCCTCCCGCCCCCCACCGCCGGTCCTGTGCTCGCTTTGCAGAGGTGCCTCAGTTTACTGTTATGGTTGTCGTCTGTGCATGTGTGTGTGTCCCCCCAGCAGACCGCGGGCTCCTCGAGGGCAGGGACAGGGTTGGGTCCTCGGCCCAGGGACAGAACCGAAGCTTCGTGTCTGTGCCCGGTGCCAGTCTGGTGCCCGGGTGGCTGCTTTGCAGATGGCGCATGGGGACCTCTTGGGAAGTCGGTGGTGGGGACGGCCAGCCCCGTCAAGGAGGGGATGGATGCTCGCCTGGGACCCCAGCCTGTCACCTCCAGCCGAGGGCCTCCCTGTCCCCGGCTCGTCTGGGATGGCGCCCTGTCGCCTCGGTTCCCCGCGCGGGGGGGTTGCGGGGAAATGTCCTCCCTGCCAGGCCTCCCTCCGTCCAGAAAAACGTCCAGTCGTGTCTTGAACTCATTTGCGTCGCTCGCTCCAGTGGCCCGCGTTGGCAGCCAAGCCCGCGTGCTAATTCCGCCCTTTTCATGAAGGAATTTTGCTGAGTTTACTGACTTTTGATGGCCGATCCCTCCCCCAGCACCCGCCTGACTCGCCTTTTTCTTCTTTTCTTTCTTTTTTTTGTTTTTGAGACAGAGTCTGGCTCTGTCACCCAGGCTAGAGTGCCGTGGCGTCAGCCTCGCTCACAGCAACCTCAGACTCCTGGGCTCAAGCGATCCTCCTGCCTCAGCCTCCCGAGTAGCTGGGACTACAGGCATGCGCCACCATGCCCGGCTAATTTTTTCTGTATATCTTTAGCTGTCCAGCTAATTTCTTTCTATTTTTCAGTAGAGACGGGGTCTCGCTATGTTGCCCAGGCTGGTCTTGAACTCCTGACCTCGAGCAATCCTCTTGCTTCAGCCTCCCGAGTAGCTAGGACTACAGGCACGTGCCACCATGCCTGGCTAATTTTTTTGTATATATTTTTAGTTGTCCAGATAATTTCTTTCTAGTTTTTAGTAGAGACGGGGTCTTGCTATGTTGTCCAGGCTGGTCTCGAACTCCTGACCTTGAGTGATCCTCCTGCCTCGGCCTCCCAAGTAGCTGGGACTATAGGCATGCACCACCATGCGCAGCTAATTTTTTTGTATATATTTTTAGTTGTCCAGCTAATTTCTTTCTATTTTTTAGTAGAGACGGGGTCTTGCTTTGTTGTCCAGGCTGGTCTCGAACTCCTGACCTCAAACGATCCTCCTGCCTCGGCCTCCCAGAATGCTAGGATTACATGCTTGAGCCACCGCACCCGGCCCATATATACCTTTTTTAAGTGTCCCTTGGCTGTCACCCCTGAGGAATATAGAAGAATTCACTGCTGGTGGGGGAGATGTTCTAAGTGATTGAAAAGGCCTTGCCCTCTCTGGTCTCTCGGTGCTTTTCACGTGCGCCATAAATAGCTGCTGAGCACCTACTGTGTGCTGCTGGGAGCGAGCGATTCTGCGGGAAAAGGCGGCTCAGATCCCTGTCCCGGGGTTGGGCCAGGCAGCAAGGGACCCCGGGGACTCACAGAACAGGGCAGTTCTGGGTCATCGTAGAGGCCGTGGGGCCCCGAGGGAGTGGCCGGCCACCTCACCTGGACCAGGGAGCTTAAATTTGAAGGCCGAGCTGCCAGGAGAGGGGTCGGGGTGGGACAAATGCTTCCGGGCCACGTGCCTGGCCAGGGACCTAGGGCGGGTGGCACATGGCACGGCCGAGCCAGGGGCTGAGAGGAGTCGATCTGCGCAAAGCGCAGCGTGCAGGGAGAAGGGAGTGGCGAGGCCACCGTCCTCGCTCCTTGGGGAGGCTCCGACTTTGCCCTCCTGCGACCCGCGCTCTCTTCCCCGCAGAGGGTGACATGGCATTTTAGGACATCAAGCCGTGCAGTGAGAGCCCTCGGCCTCTGATGCTGTGCCCTGTACTTCCCAGCTCTTGGACCCCGGGCGAGCGGGCGGTTTAGCTCTCTGTGCCTTGTTGTGCTCATCTGCAAAATGGGACCGTCGGTGACAGCGGCTGCATCCTAGCACCAAACTCAGCGAGCCAATGCACTTGCAAAGCGCTCGGACCGGTGCCCAGGTCATAGCAGACCCCACGTTAAATGTCAGCCAGGAAGACAACGCTCATTTGCCGTGCAAAGCGCTTGTCGTATATATCGAGGTCGTGGTGACGATGATAACGTCTGTGCTCGAGGAGGTTCCAGTCTGGTGTCTCTGAGCTTTCCCTGCTCTGTTCGTCCAGGGCAGTCACTGTCTTCGGTTATTTTTGGAGTCGCCACCTGCCACGGTTGCACTGAGACTCGGTTTGGAAATCCCCGCGCTGGAAGCGCCAGGAGAAAACCCGCACCGCAGAGAAAAGAATGCATCAGACCTTGTTCAGTGCCTTTATAAGCATTAACTCCTTCAATCCTCATGAAGTGGGCGGCTTGAGTGTGCTGTGAGTCTTACACCGGGTCCAGAGTGTTGGGGACGCCTCTTTGGGGCGGCGTCCCCTGCAGCGTCCCCTCCTCGGCACTGGGGAGAAATCGAGGCAGGGGTGAGGCGGCGGGGGGTGGGGGGAGAAAGTTCTCTCCTGGTGGCCCCGCTGGAGAGCCGGGGTCTGAGCCGGGGTTTGTCTGATCCCGGTCCTGTGTGGCCGCCTTGTGCCATCAGAGGGCCCACTGTCCTGTGTCCCGCAGGGTGACCCTTCCCAGTATCCACCTATCAGGGACAGGCGTGGCTCACGGGAACAAGGCTACTCTGTCCCGTCCCAGGCTCAGCAGACTGACTCCCGACTCCAGCAGGTCCAGGCTACACCAGCTGGATGTTTATCTCATTTTGTTCAACTTCCCTTTCTAGAAAAAACTCCAGAGATCTCTCAAGCGGAGACCCGCAGGCCACTCTTGGCCCGTGGGACGTGTTTTCTTTGGGCCACGCTGTTTAAACAGTTTCTCGAACGGCCTGTCAACATTTCAAAATTGGCAACCTCCGTGCAACGGTCCAGATTTTTGGCTTCTCTTGAAAAATCCGGAGATCTGGCGAGCCCGGGCCTGCATTCCTGTCCGGCCACGGTGGGCTGGAGCCGAGGAGGGGACCGTCCCCCTCCAGATGGAGCTCTGGAGTTTTCTGTTCCCTGTGTCGCCCGCCTGGCCCACGCTGCTCATGTCAGGGGTCTCCCCCAGCCCTGAAAGCTTTTGTTATCTGGGACCACTGCTCCTGACTTGCTTTGTTCTAGAACAGTCTTCGTCAGAGGCCACAATCCGTCTGGGAGAGCGGGAACTCAGGTCCACGGAGGCTGGTGATTATTACTCCTGTGTTCCAGAACTTCTTTGTTGGGTGAGGTTCGTAAGCGCCATGTGTGAGCCTCACAGTTCCCTGTTGATAATATATGATCCCATTTTACAGATGGAAGAAACTGAGGCTCAGAGAGGTAAAGGCCCCTGGATGGGCGTCACTGGGCGTGCAGGTCGAGGAGCTCAGTGGAATCCGGTGTAGCCAGGCCAAGCCGGCCTCCTCCTCCCCTCACACGTAGCAGCCTGCACGTCCGTTCCCGGCGAAGCTTCCTGCAGAGCTTCCCTGAGAAACCACAGGGTGCCGTTGTCCAGAGAAGTCCTCTGGAGTCACCTTTTGTGGGGGGGTGGCCTGGTGGCACACAGGTGGGCCTCAGATCGGGCAGAGACAGGTTTGGTTCCCGGCCCCACCGTGTCCTAGTGTAGGATTGGCACCGTCGCCTCCTCTCGGCCTCCGCCCCTCTACTAAGTGAGCACCTACTATGTGCCGAGCTCTGTTTTCTGACTTCTCTTGGGAGGCCAGCCGAGTGGAGACCTTCCATAATCGGTAACCGTCGTTGGGGAGGATGAGGCTGCCTTGCTCATTTTCACCATGGAAACCACATCGACGGGACCGCCACAGTGTGGAGTTTTCTGGAAAAATATCGATTTTAAAAAATTTAGCGTTGTCCCTGAGTCACTTTGCTAACAGTAGTGGGAAGACCAGGTCCCCGTAGCTCTGGTCCGCCTGTTGCTGTAGATCACGGACCTTCTTTGTGCTGTGCTCGATGCGTGACGTAACGTTCCGAAAGGTCAATGATAGCTCGATCTCCATTTTAACTTTAATTTTAATTTTTTTTGAGATAGGGTCTCGCTCTGTTGCCCGGGCTAGAGTGCCGTGGCATCAGCCCAGCTCACAGCAACCTCCAACTCCTGGGCTCCAGTGATCCTCCTGCCTTGGCCTCCCGAGTAGCTGGGACTACAGGCTCACGATAGCAAGCCTGGCCGATGATTGTGTTTTATTTAGAGATGGGGTCTTGCTATGCTGCCCAGGCTGGTCTCAAACTCCTGGCCTCGAGCGATCCTCCTGCCTCAGCCTCCCGAGTAGCTGGGACTACAGACGTGCACCACCATGTCCAGCTAATTTTTTCTATATATTTTTAGTTGTCCAGCTAATTTCTTTCTATTTTTAATAGAGACGGGGTCTCGCTATGTTGCCCAGGCTGGTCTCGAACTCCTGACCTCGAGCGATCCTCCCGCCTCGGCCTCCCAGAGTGCTGGGATCACAGGCGTGAGCCGCCGCGCCCGGCCCTTGGTCTCCATTTTATAGATGAAGAAACAGGCCCAGAGAGGGCAGGCGTTTTCTGAGAGATCACACAGCTCGTAAGTGGAACAAGGATTCCAATTGGAGTTAACCCTCCCCAAAGCTAATCCTCTTAACTCTTTACCGTGGCGTCCTGACTACATCCCCCGCCCCAGGACCTGAGATGGACTCAAAGTGTGTCATCCAGCGACCATGTGACAAACGGTTCAGGAATTCTCTGTCCCCTGTGAAATCGTCTTAGTCCTGGTTGGTCACCAAATCTCGATGTCGGGAGAGCTCCCTGGTTTAATTCTCAGATTCTAAGCCATCCTCTTGGGTCCACCTCTGGATGCGACAACCGATGACATCCGCGGGGACAGGGTCTCGTCCTGCGGGTGGGGGGTTTGTGTCTGGGTCCCAGACCCCAGAGTGATGACAAAGTGTGCTTAGGCCACGCCGGCCCAAGTTGGTTTGATAATTCACATTCCCACGTCCACCCCTTACTGTGTTTTTCTCCAGAAGACGTTCTTATATCCATATTTGGTGATTCGTGTCTCTGTCCCCCAGCCCCGTGACCCCTCAAGGTGTCCGCCAAAGTCCCACATAGCTCGTGTCATCTCCCAAGCCGTCACCGTATATACGAGGGCAGAGGATAATTCAGTTATTTTTCGAATAAAGATTCTGAGCAACAGTAAAAAAAAAAAAGGATCGTAGAGGTGGTGGGACTTGGGGGGGGTCGTCTCCCTACTCCCCGCACGAAATAGCCAATATTTCCTGAAACAGGAGATCCGAGCCTCAAAGAATTTCAAAATAAAACATTCATTTTATTATTATTATTATATTTTTTTTTTTGCAAGAAGGAAAACGAGAAAAAAAAAAAAGAAAAGAAAAAACTAGAATAGTCAGGCTTTTTATCCTAAGTACAGATGCAAATGATTAAAACCTGAAAGACCGGACCCCCGCGCACCCGGTTTATTAATTGAAGAATTTCCTCTTCCCCAGAACGCCAAGTTCACGTGAAAATTGAGGCTGCCCTGAGCGGCGGGGACCCTTGAGAAACCGAACGTTTTCCGCAATCCTGTTTTCCCTTTGGTGCTGGAGGAAATCCTAAAATGGTTAAAAATTAAAAAAAAATAAAAATAAAAAAAAAAAGTGGGTTTGGGGGGCCGGAGAGAGAGCAAAAACCACGCATTTTTAAGGAAACCTTCTTTTCATTTCCTTGCAAAGCATGAAATCGAATTACAGCTCCTGACCCACCGTTATTCTATTTCTACATTTCAAATTCCATTTTCCTCTCCTCCGCGCCGCCGCTGTCGAGCAGGAATCGCGCCGTTGCGCAGAGTCAGCTAAAAAGGTTACCCCCCGCCCCATAGACCACAGATGACACAGAAGCTTCTAGAAGCAAAAAGGCAAGACGGTCTGGTTCCACCGGGGGCCCGGTGGCCCTGCAGAGAGCCCGCAGGTCTGCGTCCGTTGGGACAGGAGGCGTCGGCGGCCTGGTGACAGCTTGGAAACCCCTGCCCCTCTTGTGTCTCCGCGCACGACGCTAATCGCCCTCTGGCCCTTTGGAGAAGGGAGCTGGGAGGGGTGTCTACTGTGGCGCTTCCAAAGTTGGGGTCCCTCTCTGCCGGCGACACCACCGCCTGGTGCATCGTTAATACTCTGGGCTCAGCGAGGTCAGAAGGTCACGCCTTTTCCGTCCGGTCCCCATCCGGTCCCTCGATTGAGTGCCAGCGTGTCTTCCCCTAACTCTCGCTGACCGCCCCCCCACTGAGCAGAGAAAGTGGGGGGACCCCAGGCTCAATGCTTCTGCAGGGCACGTTACCCACTTAGCATCCGATGCCATTTCATCCTGGTGTTTTATTTATCATTACGGTTGATGTCTACTTATGGCAAGTTGAATGGCTGTCGCCTGGATGGTCGCATAAAGTCCTTTTTTTTTTTCGAGACAGAGTCTGGCTCTGTTGCCCAGGCTAGAGTGCCATGGCGTCAGCCTCGCTCACAGCAGCCTCCAATTCCTGGGCTCAAGCGATCCTCCTGCCTCAGCTTCCTGAGTAGCTGGGACTACAGGCTCATGATACCAAGCCTGGCTGATTTTTTGTATTTTATTTAGAGATGGGGTCTTGCTATGTTGCCCAGGCTAGAGTGCGTGGCATCAGCCTCGCTCACAGCAACCTCCAACTGCTGGGCTCAAGCGATCCTCCTGCCTCAGCCTCCTGAGTAGCTGGGACTACAGGAGTAGCTGGGACTACAGACACGCACCACCATGCCCGGCTAATTTTTTCTATATATTTTTAGTTGTCCAGCTAATTTCTTTCTGTTTTTTTTTAGTAGAGACGGGGTCTTGCTCTTGCTCAGGCTGGTCTCGAACTCCTGGCCTCCACCGATCCTCCCTCCTCGGCCTCCCAAAGTGCTGAGATCACAGGTGTGAGCCACCTCGCCCGGCCTAAAACACATTTTTTTCTTTATTTTAAATTTGATATTATTTCCCTCTTACAATGCCCATAGCTTTTACTTTTCAAAAAAAACTCTGATTTTGAGGTTGCTCAGATAGGTTTCAAGCACCACGTCTAGTTTCTGCGGCTGAAATGTTTTTTTTTTCTCAACACATCCTTTTTCCTGCAGTCCCAGAAGGAAAAAACACATGCCACAAACAACTCACACTTTGTTAAACACCGCCCTTTGTACTTTTTCCAGTATTTTTATTTTGTTTTTATTTATTTTTTCTTTTTTTTTTTTGCTTTTTTATTAATACTTTATTCGCGGACACGATCCTTAGAAACTAGCCAAAGAAAATAATAACAAAAACATTTTTTCTTTTTGCAAGTGATTAAGGTACAGCATCTACAGAATTGGAAATTGTCATTTTTTTTTTTTTTTTCAAAGTCCTGAGAAACTTTAACCCTGTTCTCCTGCAAAGCTTGCAAGGATCTGTGCTCAGGGCGACGAGATGAATAGCTCCGATAGATGGGGACACACAGAGGGTCATTTGTCAGCCTCGATTTTTTTTTTTTTTTTGTCCTGTGTTTCCCTCCCACTTGCTCGCTCCGTCCCTCTGGTCCCAGGGTGGTTTTCTCCCCTCGCTTCGTGGGAACGAGAGAGGGACACTGTTTGATTCATTCTGGGCAAATACTAGGGATTTTGGGGAAAAAAAAAAAAAAAAACAACTTGGGCCACTTGCGTGTCACTTCCTGTCGTCTGATCAAAGTTGGCCGGAGAAACGGGAGGAACCGAGGGCCGCTGTCAGGCATCGGTCACTTCCAGGGTGCCGACCCCCTGGTCCCCAGCCGTGCCCTGGTTCTCAGCGCGGCCACTCTTGTCCCCGTGACCTCTGGGGTCTCCTTAGAAGTCCCCGGTGCCGTCTGTGCCGCAGAGGGTCCCCTCCCCCTGGAGAGCCCGGGCTTCTGGAGCGGGGGCTGGAACAAAGGCAGCTTGTCGATGCCGGATGGGGCCGGAGAGGGTTCGAGTCCCGTGCGCGCTTAGGTTGCTGGGTGTGTCACTCGGTGTCACTTCCCATGCCCAGGGTCTCTGCAGGCGTGAGAAGAGAGAGGGCCAGCTGCGTGGAGCCCACGCGCGTCACTCCCCTGCAGCTAGCAGGGCCGGACGAGGCCCTCCTGGATAGGTATGCATGCCAATAGCAAAGGGAATGTTCCAGAAAAAGGAGCAGATTGCTGGGGGCAATGAATGCATATTTGCTCAGTCCAGACGAGCTAAGATTTGCTAAGCTGTCCCCACGAGTCACTCCCCTGCAGCTAGCAGGGTGCAACCAGGCCCTCCTGGATAGGCGTGCATGCCAATAGCAAAGGGAATGTTCCAGAAAAGGAACAGATCGCTGGGGGGGATCAATGTTTGCTCAGTCCAGACCGGCTAAGATTTGCTAAGCTGTCCCCACGAGTCACTCCCCTGCAGCTAGCAGGGCCAGACGAGGCCCTGCTAGATAGGCCTGCATGCCAATAGCAGAGGGAATGTTCCAGAAAAGGAACAGATCGCTGGGGGGGATCAATGTTTGCTCAGTCCAGACCGGCTAAGATTTGTTAAGCTGTCCCCACGCCGAGTCTTGTGCTGTGCAGACAGACGGAAGACCCGGCGGTGGCCGTGAGCTCTCGGCGTGGGTCGCGTGGGCGAAGGGACCCGGGGTGGGTGACGCTCGGGCAGGTGTTCTGGGTGGAGCCGGGGCGAAAGCAAAGACAAGACAGCGCAGGGGACAGGAGTCACACAGAGCCTGGCTTGATGCCCAGATGCAAAGTACACAGTGGGGTCGGGATCGTGGAGAGAGGAGGCTGGGTCCCCATCGGGAAGGACGGGCTGTGTGGCCTGGTGGTTAGGAGCCCGGGCACTGGGATGCGGGTCTGTCCTTTGCCACCCGTTGGCTGTACAATCCCGGGCAGTCACTTGCCTTCTCGAAAGCGCCAACTGCCACGTCTGCGAAGCACGGCCCCGGTAGCAGGTGGTGGTCGGATTCTAGATGATACCTGGGTAGTTGGAATCACTCTCGAGAAGTCCTTAAGGAACCCAGGAAGCGGAGTAGCCTTGGCTGTGTGGGCCCAGCGTCCCTGCGGGTGCTGGGGCTGGTGGCTCTTGCGACAGAGACTGGCAAACGGGCTGAGACCCCACGTCATTATTCCTCACTTACCCCCTCTCTGCAAGGCTCTATGCCATCTGGCCTCAAGCCCCAGCCTCATGGAAATCCCAGCACTCTGGGAGGCCGAGGCGGGAGGATCGCTCGAGGTCAGGAGTTCGAGACCAGCCTGAGCATGAGCGAGACCCCCGTCTCTACTAAAAAAAAAAATGGAAAGAAATTATCTGGACAACTAAAAACATATATAGAAAAAATTAGCCAGGCGTGGTGGCGCGTACCTGTAGTCCCAGCTACTTGGGAGGCTGAGGCAGGAGGATCGCTCGAGGCCAGGAGTTGGAGGTTGCTGTGAGCGAGGCTGACGCCACGGCACTCTAGCCCGGGCGACACAGCCAGACTCTGTCTCAAAAAAAAAAAAAAAACAGAACAGAAAGGACGAAAGAAGGGAAGGGTAGAATCCAGCCATGCAGGGGTGTTCTGCTGTGAACCACAGAACCACGAGGAAAAAATACCCTTCGCTCCCTGCCCCTCACGCCCCTTCTACTTTTTCAGTCTTCCCTCTTTCTTAGCAAGGAAAAGAAAGAGGAACTAGAAAGGAAATAAACGTGAGTTTATTTTTTTTTCCCCTGCGGGGACATTTCTCTGTGTGTCGAATGGAATGGAAATGCTAGGACCGGTGCAGTAGACAGTAGACAGGTCTGGGGTTCGGAGTCACCGCGCTGTGCGTTAGCCGTGCGGCCCTGGGCAGCTGTCTGTGTTTGGTGGACCTTGCTGTCCCCAGCCTGCGTGATGGTTCTCAGGCTTCGACGACATCATACAGGTCCAAGGGCCTCCCACGGGGCCTGGAGCCAGAAGGCGCGTGGTCCCCCATTCGTTCCACGCCCCGCGTTTTTAACCAGAGCAAAAAGTCCCCCAGTAACCCCAGGCTTTCTGCACGGCTCACCGCCCCTTTTCGCCTTTCTGACCTCGTCTTCTCTTCTCCCCAGGCGCCCAGATCATCGATCTGATGATGCTGGTCATCGATGTCACCAAGGGCATGCAGACGCAGTCGGCGGAATGCCTCGTGATCGGCCAGATCGCCTGCCAGAAGCTGGTCGTGGTGCTCAACAAAACAGACCTCCTGGCCGAAGGCAAGAGACAGGCGGCCATTGAGAAGATGACCAAGAAAATGCAGAAGACGTTAGAGGACACCAAGTAGGTCTCCCGATCAGAGGAATGTTCTCGTGCGTGGGAGGCCGCCCGTGTCCATGTCATTAGCGTGGATCGGGCAGGCGGGGTGTCTGCAAGCGGATTCAGAGCCGGTTTTCTGGTGTGAGCAGTGTTGTCTGCTTTGCGTGGTGGCCGGAAACCCAGGCTGCCTGCGTCTTACTGCTGTAGGGTGTCACCTGGTCCCTGGGGTAAATCGAGGCAGGGATTTCTGTGTCTGGGCTCACGGGAAGGGCAGGAAGCTCAGGGGCCGTGTGGCCACCGTGGAAGGCCTGGGAGGGCACAGATCGCTTGCACTTAGATCCTCCCGGTGAGGACCCGGTTCTGTCTACACCCACGGCCAGTCCACTGTGTCCTGTTCCCGTCTGCTTGTCTACACCTCTGTTAGCAAAAGAGGGAAATGAATTTGGGTGGAAACCTGGTGGTTTCTGAGACAGAGGCTTATAAACTTGGGGGGGTGGCCAGGCGCGGTGGCTCCTGTCTGTCATCCCAGCGCTCTGGGAGGCCGAGGCGGGAGGATCGCTCTCGAGGTCAGGAGTTCGAGACCAGCCTGAGCAAGAGCGAGACCCCTTCTCTACTAAAAAAATAGAAAGAAATTACCCGGACAATTAAAAATATGTAGAAAAAATTAGCCGGGCACAGTGGCGCATGCCTGTGATCCCAGCACTCTGGGAGACCGAGGAAGGAGGATCGCTCTCGAGGTCAGGAGTTCGAGACCAGCCTGGGCAACATAGCAAGACCCCGTCTCTACTAAAAATAGAAAGAAATTAGCTGGACAACTAAAAATATACAGAAAAAATTAGCCGGGCATGGTGGCGTGTGCCTGTAGTCCCAGCTACTCGGGAGGCCGAGGCAGGAGGATCGCTGGAGCCCAGGAGTTGGAGGTTGCTGTGAGCGAGGCTGACGCCACGGCACTCTAGCCCGGGCGACAGAGCGAGACTCCGTCTCAAATAAAAGAAAGAAAAATAAACCTGGGTGGGCGGATGGCCCGGTGCATGGAGGTCGCTGCCGGAGCTCAGACCAGGAAACAGCAAATCACAAAGGACCAAAGTCACAAGGGACCTTTGCAGCAAGGAGTTTGCAGTTCTGTCTTGCGGAAAGTAGAAAGTCGTGGAAGAATTTCGTGCAGGGGGCGGGTAATGGAGTGACGGTTCCCATCAGGAGGTGACTGGCTGCAGGTGGCAGGCTGCCGTGGCCTCCAGGAGGCCCCCTGGAGGCCGCGGGGAGGAAGGGAGGCACGGGGCGGGGACAATGGGCCAGAAAGCCACCTGGCTGCCCAGGCGGCCGCAGGAATGACTAACTCTGCTGCAGTCGGGGAAACGAGAAAATGTCCTTGCTGGGCTCACAGCGTTGGCAGTCATCACTGTCTTATCAATGTGCCTCGTCCCCTCTGGACCGGTCCCATTTGATCAGTCCCCAAGCAGCGGTCACTGGGCGACAGGGACGCTTCCTCCCTGCCACGCAGCCCAGACAATATCCTGGCCCCTCCGCCTCTCCTCCTCCCGCCCGTGGGGGACAAGCAAGTGGAGAGCGTTTTTGTGTCCCCGTCGTAAAGATTGATGTCCTTTCCCATTTATGATTTTTTTTTTTTTTTCTTCCCCCCGGATCCAACACCTGCAACCGGCCCCGGGACTGGGCCCGACCATGTCATAAAAGATTTCCTAGCGCTGCCTTTTGTTGGCAAAATCCATCAATCCGATACAATCGACACGTTCGGATGAAGTGTCGCCTGAGAATTCAGACCGTGCGAGTCCCCCCCCGACGGAAGCAGCTATGGGCTTGTTGAAAAGGAAGATAGAAAAAATGCTATCTTTCTTTTTAGCGAGTTCTTTGATCTCCCTGCTGTTTTTATTTGCTTGGCAGAAAGGGCGAGAAGAACAAGGTCTTTTTCTGGATTCTTGCAGGAAAAGCCAAAGCAATGTCAGTAGCCTTCGCTGTGCACATGGAACTTTCTGGAAGGGACTCAGGGTACTCAGAAGGGTCGATGCATAGTAATAATTGGCCTTGATTGCATTTCAGGAAAATTCTCATTGGCGTGTTTCAGTTATGATTTGCGTTTTATTAGTTGAAGGTCAAATTATGGACGTTAGCACGCGCCCAGGGGGGTCTGTCCATCCGAGGGACTTTGAAGGCCCCCCTACCCCGGGACCCAGCACCCAGAGAGCGGGTGCAGAAAGGGCAGGGACTGTCACCCCGGCGGGGGGTTGTGATCGGTGCGCCTGTGGCCGGGCTGGGCTGGGTCAGCTCCTAAGACAACATCACCATTTACCACCATGCTGCGAAGAACTGCCTTAAATCATTGTAACTATTTAATCATTATTAACTAATTATTATCAGGTATTAACTATTGATTATTATTAATTATAGTTAACTATTATTAAGCATTTATTATTAATCCACTATTTAATTAAGCATTAGCTATTATTATCATTAACTAATTATTAAGTAGTAACTATGATTTATTGTTAAGTAATTAATATTAAGTATTAACTATTGATTATTATTAATTATCATTAACTATTTATTCACTATTAACTATTATTGATTATTAACTAATTAATATTAAGTAGTAACTATTATTATCATTAACTATTTAATTATTAAGTAGTA
>RJWJ010020342.1:0-29207 GCA_004363605.1 Indri indri | reverse complement strand
GAACCTCCTGGATTTGGAGCGGGAGGGACATGCGGCAGCCTGTGGTGCCAGGCTCTTCTCACTCATCTCGCCAGCATCAAGGTAAAAGTCCCGTAAACCACAGACAGGGTCCTCCTGCCACCCTCGACTCACCCCGGGGGCCTGCTGCCTGGCAGGACCCCCTGCCGCAGCACCACCCTGTGGGCAGCGGACAGTCTGGAGGCCACAGCCCCTTGGGAAGAGATAGGGAAGGGGCTCCTTCCTCGGCCAGAACCTCCGGAAGGAGTGACCTGCAGCAGCCCTCGCTGGGGCTGAAGTGCCCGACCAGACCCCCGGCCCTCCTGCGGAGGCCAAGGCCGAGTGGGTTCCGAGGCCCCACGGACGTCCCCCCCAAAGTCCACGAGTCCAGGCTCCTCCTCCCCTCCCCCTGCCCCGGCCGCCTGCGTGGGAGGCTTTGTTTCCTGCCAGAGCAGGGCCTCCCGCCCCTCCTGCACTTGCGTGCGGGTGTTGGGGGCGTCTCTCCTCTCCACCGCTGGGGCTGCGGGCGCCCAGTGATAGTCCGTGCTCGCCTCCCCCGAGTCCGCACCCGGCTTAGCAGAGGGGCAGAGCGGTCGGGACTGAATCGCTTTGTCTCGGACAAAGAGCTCCCAAACGCGGCGCCAGCGCGTCCAAGGGGCAGGGGGCCCACCGGCTGCACCGCGCCTCCAGGCCAGGCCGGGCCAACAAAGGGCCGCCTCCGCCCGCCGCCCAGCGCGGGGCTCCGAGGCCAGACGCGCCGCCTCCGGCCCCCGCGGGGGAAGGAACATCCGCTCCGTGGGGAGCAGGCTGCTCGCGGGGCCCCGGCCCTCCCGGGGCGCAGAGGGGGCTCCCGGAAAGCCGGCGGCCGGGGCCAGCACGCCCTGCGCAGCGCTCGCGGCTCTCTCGGCCCGGCAGCAGCGAGGGAGCAGGGGACGCGCCGGGAGAGGGGCTCGCGCAGGGCCAGGAGGCTCCGCGCCGCGTCCAGACCCCACTCCGAGGGGGCAGGGGTGCCGGACGCAGTGGGGCCCGGGGCCGGGGGAAGCCGGCTCACCGTGATCCGAGGGATGCTCTTCTTGCCCTGGAAAGACATCCTGCTGCTGGGGCCCGCGCCGCCGCCTGGGTCTGCACGCGCGGCCTGGCTCCAGCGGGGCGGCCTGGGGTCCCGGCACGGGCGACACGAACGCCGGCGGGCGGGGGACGCGCAGGGCCGGCCGCGTGCGTGGGGGCGCCGGCGTCCGAGTGCGAGCACGCGGGGCCGCCCCGCTCCGCTCGGGCCCTTCCCGCCCCGGCCCCGCCCCCCGGGCCCTGGCCCCGCCTGGCCAGGCCCCGCCCCGGCCCTGCGCGGCTCCTTCGCATTCCAGCCCCGCCCGGGTCCGCCCGCTCCCCGCTGCGCCACCGCCCAGCGCGCCAGCGCGGCCTCGGGCCCTGACCCCTGCACCCCGGCACCCGCGCGCACCGCGGACGCTGCTGGGCGCGGGGCCGAGAGGAGCGCGACCGTCCCGGCCGGTGCGGTGCGGAGTTTGCGCCCCAGAAGGCGAGGGGGAGAGGTCGGGCAACGTCCCGCCAGGGCCCGCCCGCCCCTCTGCCCTGCCATGGGCGCAAGGCCAGGGCCCCGGCGACCCGAGGCCCCGAGGCCCTGGGACTCAGCACCAATCTGAGACCCGGACCGCGGTGCTCTGGGAGCGGCCCCGTCCGGGACAGCGTCTGGCCAAAGCCGGGCTACCTCTCGGATGGCCCGCGCTGGGGCCCGAACGCCGGGCTGTGAGCTGACCCGCGGGCCCGGGTGGTGGAGACGCCTCCCCGCGAGGCTGCCCCACGACCGCCGCGCGAAACGGGGGAGGAGGGAGAGGACACGTTGGAGAGACACAGACGGCTACCCAGAGACCAAGACAGACTAGAGACCGAGGGTCCTGGGTAGTCACAGGTTAGAGAACCCACAGGCCCGTCACGGGGCAGGACCCGGCGGCCTCCCCGCGTGAGTGCGCTGCTCCCTGGCACCGACGCCTCCGCCGGGGCCTCTGTCCTGTGGCCACTACCTGCTGTGGGCCGCAGGCCTGAGCCTCGCTGGTCTGCCCTCGGGGACTTGGCGGGGCCGTCGGGCAGACTCTGGGTCCCTCGGAGTCGCCGTGCGCCCCGGGGTGGGACCCGCCAACCCTAGGGCCCCGGCGGCCCAGCGCGCCCAGCTGCAGCGTCTTGTTCTCCGAGGCGTCCTCCACGCGGCGGAAGACGCAGCCCAGCTTAGGACGGGCCGGAGGCCTCGCGGGCTCCATTGGGCGTCGCACGGTCATGGCGGGGTGGGCGACCGGCGGCCAGGTGTCCCGAGCCTCCTGCAGGAGGACTGCGCGGCAGGTGGACTGCGCGGACCTGGCAGCCTCGTCCTCTCCCCGCCCCCCGCCAGGCTGCGCGCAGCTGCCGCTGTCCACGCGGCGGTGCTGAACCCGGCCTGGTCCCGCGCTTGCTGGGTCCCAGCCGAGTGCGACTGCGCGCCCCCGGGGCACGCGAGGGCTCCAGCGGGCGGGGAGCGCACTGGAGAAACCACTGTCTGTCCGACTCCGGCCACATTTCCAGGCCCCCGAGTGGTCCCACACAAAACACAAAAGCGGGCGAGTGCGGACAGCGGGAGATATCCGCACAGGCCAGCTGCTCCTGACCTCCCATGAGTTCAGCTTTGGGGTGAGACAGGGCAGAGGGAATCTCAACTTTCCAGGTGACGCTGTCACTCTGTTGAGCCCTGCAGGACTGAATTTGAACGAAGGGATTTGGGCCTCTGTGTTGTTAGTTCAGCCGCATTTCAAAGCCTAAATTCAGACTCTGAGGGGCCCCGCGACCTGGAGTCCTGGCGCTGTAAAAGCAACTCCCCCCTCCAGTCTCCGCTTCCCCAGACTGACGATAGAAGGTCCTTCACTCACCTGTGCCTGACGGTCACAGCAGACGTTACCAGCTGTTCTTACTCATGTGCAGAAATCCTTTCCCCTTTCGAACTTGTTTGACCTCTTCCTCGGTTCACATTTGGTAAGCACCAGTGGCTGGCCACAGCCGGTGCCGCAGGTACCCTGATCCACAGCGTGTCCCCCTGGGAAGCGCAGTGATTTGGAGGAGACGCAGGTGACACCTGGAGCTCCCCCTCCGCAGGGGCAGTGGGCCCGGGTCCCCGGCATGGGGATGAGAGGCAGTGACTCAGAACGAGCACAGAAACACGGACGTGGCTAATACAGCCCTAAGTTCAAACTTTAATACCTTTGAGGGGACTTTGATCTTCTAAGATTTAAAACAATTTTATTAAAACTGTACAGTAATTTACAAATGAGTAAAAATTCTCTGGTATATATCATAGGAATCACAATACAAAAATACTTGTAAAATTTGGTACTTGAACACCATACAAACCTATTTTAGGCCTTTGAATACTGTTTAGCACTGAACAGGGTATCACATGTTTAGAATTGGTTATTAAGGAATTGCTTCGGAGAACACAAATACTGCCTGGCATTTTGCCATGAGAAAACAGGTCCTAGTAGTCTTTGCATAAATTTACAGTAAAGCTTTTTAAAAAATATACAGTAAACAAATCTATGAATTGATACATATATTCACAATATGATTTTCCTGAGCCTAAACTTAAATCCATTACTGTGTTAAAACACACAATCCGTTTTAAGGTTTCAATGATGAGTGATGGAAAATGCTGATTGATGGGTCGATGCCTCCAAGCCCACTCGCGGGCACACCCTCCACCCTGTGTTGTCCACAGCTGGGTAAGGCACTCGGGTATCCTGAAGGCTACAGATGCTGCCAGGGCAGAGACTTGGAGGGACAGCCACGGTCCTTCAACAGTAGGGCAAACTAAGGAATCTGCAATTCACATGGATTTTTAGTTTAGACAAACTGAAACATTCGTGTTGTTGTGTGTGTGGACACGGTAATGATGTTGATGACTGTTAATGTAATATGAATGTTCATGTCTTGGTTACACAGTAAACACTTCTGGAACGTTCCTGGGGCCCTCCTCTTGCTTCACTGGGGGTGATGCGCGCGCACACAGCCTCCTCTGTGCAAAGAGCTAGCAGTAAGAGACCCAAGTACTTGGAAGAAATTCAGCCTAGCCCACTGGTGTAAAATAAAAGGTATAGCCTAAAATTTAGAAAATTCACCTTATTTTAAAGCACTTGAATTCTTCAGCTGCTCCCTGGACCAGGAAGAATCAGTGATATATGCTCGTTTGCCATTTTTTTTTTTTTTTTGCAAAAGCCCAGCTCTGAAATGATGCATGCAATCTGATGAAAACAAGGTATATATGGCATATGAATGAAAACAGTGATATTTAAAGAGAGGAATTGACATTTCACCTGAACATGTGCTTTCAGGAATACGGCTGGGACGCAAATGCAATTTGGTAGATATTATTTGAGACATTCATTGAGCCATTTCCCCTTTCCTATGTACATACTTTTTACATATAAACAGTAACAGCTTCGTAAGCATTGATACATATTTACATGCTTCTTTCTTGTATAGTTTGCCTTTTTTTTAATTGTTAAGGAGCTGTGATTAGGAGTGTCTGTGGTGGGTAGAGAGGACATGTGACGGTCTCCGTACATACATACAACATGCAAAATCACGACGATCCAAATAAACACGGTGGGCATGAATTTGGGTGCGTTTTAGTGCACATCTTTGTACCCTAAGTGGCCGACCCGAGCGGCTGCTGTTCCAGGGAGGTACAGGGTGGGGCCGTGCCGGGAGCTCCCCCAGAGGAGCCGGGCCGGCAGGAGCCAGGTGGGGCTGCGGCATGTTCCTGGACGCCTGCCTCGCAGAGTCCCTCAGATGTCGGCCCACGGTTCATCCACAGCGCTGTGGCAGCTTTTGTTAACACAAAGCCATTGTTTGCCATTCAGTCTGAGTACAATGAGTGTGCCGAGAGGATGTCATTAAAATAAGACAGAACTATGCATGAAGGATTAAACAAGATTCCAGACTTCAGATGCAAACCCCGAGGTCAGGCTCAGCCAGAGACGTTGAACCGGCCCAGTATCTTGTCCGAGTGAATCAGTAACTGTGGCTTAGATGACAGCGGAAAGGGAGGGGTCCTTCTTGGACGAGTGCTGTTAGCGGTGCACTTCCCAGCAGAAATCCTCCTGCACCCACCAAAGAACGAGCGTATCTGTCTGATCCTATGAGCTTCCCCCTGATTTCGACCTGGGGGACCCTGCCTGGTCGGCTGCCACTCGTCATTTGCACCAGAGCTAAACATTTCTTCCGACACAAATATACGATGAAAGTAATGCTTCCAGACAGCGTGGCCATCCCTCCCTCCGGCTAGAATCCTCTTTCTCTTGTGCAGTGTCGCCTGTTACATTCACACCTGGCCGCACGTCTCACTGCCCAGAGCGCCGACTCCTGGGTGCCTCTCGCAGGAGCTCGGACCCGCGCACTGTCTCCTGGGTGAGCAAGCACACGCGTGAACACACACCCCTCTTCCACATTCGGCACGCAGAGTCGCAACCTTAGACCTCCAAGGCTGTGAGGACACAGACGACCCATCTCCGACCAGCGAGTGGGGCTTCATCCTTCCTGGCCGTGCCAGGGGTCACCCAGCAGGAACGGAAACCACACTTACAACTGCCTGCAGCAATGCGATGTTCCCTCCCTGAAAAGGAGCAGAGACAAAAGCGTTTTAGCGTGACACAGCCGAGGCGCTTGCGGGGACCGTGCGGACCCCGTACTATGAGGCAGCACTCAGGGGTGCGGAGCTTGGCCAGGCTCTGGGTGTGGGTGTCAGCACGCTGGCTACAGTGGCGCTGCTGTCCTCCGCAGATTCCGCCCCTGCCACGGCGCCACATCTTGAGCCTGCAGCCCGGGAGGTGCACGTGGCCCTCCCGGGAGGTTACACGCTTGCGGAGACTGGTCTGCGCCAGTCTTTCTGCAGAAGCCGTTTGCAGAAGCCAGGGCTCTTCCTCACAACGCCCAGGGCAGCTGCCCACGTTTCCACCCAGTTTTCCTCTCTCCTCAGTGCTTAGGAAGTGGGCCTCTGCTAGGTTCTACGTTTTTTTCTTATTACCTTTTAATGTTTTTGAATGAGTTATACAGGAGTTGCTTTTACGACGAGGTGGGCCCTGGATCAGCCCGTGACCGTGGGCGCAGCAGCGGGGTGGTGGCGGAGCAGAACCGCCAGGGCCACAGGCAGGGGGACGCCATAATTTCCTAATCTAGGAGAGGGCAGGAGCGTTTTTTGGCTTTTGGCTTTTTAACCTAACTTCTAAGAAGATACTACCTCAAATAGAATGAAAAATAAGTGTAGTCCGATGACACATGCTTGCTTCTTCACGTTACACGTGACAGTGGAAATCTCTGCTGCAATTAAAACAACACACTGTTCTTCGTGCCTTTAATCTGATTCACCTCTGGGTAAGTTGTTGTCAAGTCACCTGTCTCTAGAATGCCGAAGAGGACGGGGCTCACCAGGCCAGCCCTCTCCTTTTGCAGACAAAAAAGCTGGACCCCTAAGAAAAAAAGTGGCTTCCCAAGGCGACACCTGTAGGCTGCCCAGGGCCAGGGGTCCTGACCACCCCCAAACCTCACACCCCACTGCCTCTCTGATTTATGTAATCAACAGCTTGGGGTACGAACAACATATTTACTCGAGTGCATTCGGGCCCACACCGAGGATCCCACAGTGAGAAACCCAGGCACATTGCTGCCCACGCACCGCTCCCTGGGGAGCTCACGGTTCAGGAGGGAAGGGGGGCTGTGCGTGGATTCCCAAGTGGCTGCGTGTCACAGGACAGGGGACGCGGGATGCGGGAGGAGCTTGTGCACACGGGGTGCTGGTGGGGCCCTGATGGGCTCAGAGCCTCCTGCAGCAGAGACGGGCAGACAAACAACTGCCCTGTGCCACGTGGGATGCCGTGGCGGGGCGGCCACCAAAAGCCACAGCCGCCCTTCGTTTTGGAGGGTGAGAGTCTGATGAAATTTAATGTTGGGCTGCAATGGGGAGGGTGACAAAGTGCAGGAATACGCTGACGGCCAAAGCCATGAGCTGGTTCATCTGACAGTCCCAGGGTAAAAGGAGCAGGGACAAGAGGGTGGCAGGGTGTCAGGTGCCAGGACCCCGGGCTGGCGGTGGCGCGTTTCTGCACGTCGGGCCCAGCCCGATTTATGTCAAAGCAGAGCCCGAGGAGCAGGCGCCACATCTGTGCCTGTGCTGGGATTTCCACTGCGACCTCAAATGTTTGGAAACAGCAAGCTGCTGGCAAGGAAGACGAGAACCTTCCCGGATCCAAAGAGCCCTGCTTGGATCAGAACCAGCCGCAGATGGCGAACGCCACTGGGAAGCTCTGACCCCAGCCGCATTCAGGGTTCCAGAAATGTGCCTAGACGAGCAGCGCCAGGGCTCCCACGAGGGCGCTGCTGGGAGGGGAGACCCCGCAGCCGGCCCCAAACACTGCCCCCACTTCCTGACCCCCAGCACCCCCAATAACCCGAACAGATACACGTGTCACCAGCTAGCAGGGCCATGGAGCGTGGGCTAAAAACAGGACCTTTCCCTGTTCGTCTGGGAAACTTCAGCCAAACATTTCAAACCAAACAGAAACAGACAGCAACAATAGAACCTGTTCGGGGCCAAGGCCTTTCCCCACAAAACTCTGATTTTGGGGGACATACCAAGAGGCAGACAGCCTTGGCAGCCACAGACTTAGCTTCTTCCTCCTCCTCCTCCTCCTCTTCAGAGCTCTCCTGGGTTTCTCCCTCAATTCCAGACAGGACCGGAGCAGTTATCAACTCCTCACCTGCCCCGGCCGACTCTGCGGAGCCCTCGAGTGGCTCACACCCACTGGGACATCCTTCCGGCCCAGGTGGCCCATGGGCACGCTGCACTCTGCCCTGGGTCCCCCTCCCTGGTTTTGACTCTGCAGCCTCCTGAGAAGCGAATCGCAAAGGCAGTGGCCACTCTACGGAGCAGGTGTTGGGCGAGGATGTGGCCCCAGGGCCCGTGGGTGCTGTGATGGGGATTCTACGTGTCAACTTGACTGGGCCACGGGGTGCCCAGACATCGGGCCAAACATTATTCCTGGTGTGTCGGGAGGGTGTCTGGGGATGAGAGCAGCTAAGAGGACAGAAGCAGGACCTGAACTCAGGCCTGTCTGACTCCAAAATTACTTTCAACCATGTGCCAAGTTTCCTGAGTAGTAACCGCGGCTTGTCCAAGGATCCGGTATAGACTGGTACAGACTGATGAGCCTGCGGGGCCCACAGCACTGCGGCAGAGGGGCTGTGTCTCAGTCCACCTGCGTAGCTACGACGGAACACCTGAATCCCACAAAGGGCTGATAACTGGAATCTGTATAGAACTCGGGCAAATCAGCAAGAAAAAAATCAAACCACCCCATTAAAAAGTGAGCAAAGGACATGAACAGAAACTTTTCAAAAGAAGACAGACTAATGGCCAAGAAACATGAAAAAATGCTTAACAGCTCCAATCATCAAGGAAATGCAAATCAAAACCACAATGAGATATCACTTATCTCCAGTGAGAATGGCCTTTATCAAAAAGTCCCAAAACAATAAATGTTGGCGTGGATGCGGAGAGATAGGAACACTCATGCACTGCTGGTGGGACTGCAAACTAGTGCAACCTCTGTGGAAAGCAATATGGAGATACCTTAAAGAGATACAAGTAGAAGTACCGTTCGATCCAGCAATCCCATTACTGGGCATCTACCCAAAAGAACAAATGATACTATATAAGAAAGACACCTGCACCCGAATGTTTATAGCAGCACAATTCACAATTGCAAAGATGTGGAAACAACCCAAGTGTCCATCAATACATGAGTGGATTAATAAAATGTGGTCTATGCATACCATGGAGTATATTCAGCTTTAAGAAACAATGGTGATCGAGCACCTCTTGTATTCTCCTGGATAGAGCTGGAACGCATTCTACTAAGTGAAGTATCCCAAGAATGGGAAAACAAGCACCACACGTACTCGCCATCAGATTGGTACTAACTGATCAGTGCACATACAGCAGTAACACTCATCAGGGGTCGGCAGGTGGCAGGGAGGAGGGGATGGGTAAATTCACACCTAATGGGGGTGGTGCGTGCTGTCTGGGGGATGGGCGCACTTGTAACTTTGACTCTGGAGGTGCAAAGGCAATATACGTAACCTAAACATTTGAACCCCTGTAATATTCCAAAAGGGGGGACACTGGAGGCTGGGTATATGGAGAAACGGGGTTTATTTGGCTCACGGCTCTGCAGGCAGCACTGGAAACCTCGCGCCAGCACCTGCATCTGGGAGGGCCTCAGGGAGCTTTTACTTCCGGGGGAAGGGGAAAGGTCACATGGGGGGAGGGGCCAGGCTCAGAGCGAGAACCAGCTTCTCACCCCGAGGAGGGCAGGATCTGATCCCTGGACCACACGCGTCCCCGCCCAGCTCCAACACTGGGGTCAGGTTTCAGCACAGACCGGGAGGGACAAACATCCAAACTGCAGCGGCTTTGAGGGCATTAAAATCCCAGACTGTGTCAGAATATAACTTAAAGAAAATTTAAACAGAGAAAAAACCAGGACATTTTAGCCAAGGTAAAAAGCCATCTCCTCACAAACTCCGAACCCGGGATGGAGGTTCCTCCCGTCAGAGAGCCAACAGTTCTCCAGGTGGGTCCCGAGAACTGGGAGCGTGGAGGGAGACACGTGCTCTGGGTGCCTCGCGGGGAGCACGGCCTCCGGGGAGTCCGAGGGGACAGGTGGGGGCCCCGTCACCCCGGCTCAGGCCCCCAGTTCAACTGCGAGGCTGGGACCTGCAGAGCCCGTGTCCTGGGCACGGGTCTGGGGGGACAGGGTGGAGGAGGGGCAGCGGGCGGGGCTGGCAGGCGGGAGCCCACGGGGGGCCCTGGATGGGTCTGCTGCGCTCTGGCCTCACGTGGGCTGTGGGGATTGGAAAGAAATTGGGGGCACAGAACCCCTCTGCAGGCGCGCAGTCTCGCTGGGGTCCGGCGTGGCAGGACCTGGGGCCCGGGGGCTATAGTTATGTCCACACCCCTCCACCAGGAGACCCAACCCAGCTCTGGCACGGCCCCGCGCCGGCCCGAGGAAGCTCCGCGCTGCCAGAACGTCCCGTGTGTTCCAGTCGACACGGTGACCTCCCTTTCTCAGAGCATTCACTGAACAGGGCTCGCAACTGCGAATGTGCTTCTCCCGGCTCAGAAGAGTCTCCGGCAAGGACCGGCGAACCCTCCCTTTGAACTGTCACCGTCAGGAAGGACGGGCCTCTGACTCCCAGCCTCGGCGGGAGGGCAGGAGCCTCAGTTCCAGGGCCGCCAGCTCACAGACACCGCCGCAGGTCACAGTTGCACCGACTGACCTGCTGACCCACTGCGTGTGATTTTTCACTCCGACTCCACTGAACCCCTGCCCCCCCGATTCTCCCTTTAAAACGCCCAAATTTCCTCTGCGCAAATCGGAACGGGGCTCAGCGCTCGCCTTGCCGTCAGCAGGGACAGAAGAGGAGGGTTTTCAGGCTTTAGTGAAAGATCCAGCTCTGTTTACCTGCCCGGGTGCGGGGTGCGGGGCCCAGGCCTCCAGAGCAGCCAACCCACAGCTCCCTGAGCCCCGCCTGCGGGGTTGGGGAGCAGCGCCTGGGGGTGGGAGCTGGTCCTGTCGGATCCCAGGACTGTCCCCCCTCACCCCGCGGCCATGGGCTTGCAGGGCGGGGCTGGGGGCAGCCCTGGAAGAGAGGCTCACCCATCCCTTGATTGGGTCCTTGCCCCTCCCAGCCCAGACTCCTTGGGCAGGAGGCCACAGCCTCATCCCCCGCCCGGCCCATCCATTAGAAAGAGAAAAGCAAGCGGTCAAGTGGTCGCTGCTGCAGGGTGTGGAGCCTCCAGGCGGCCCTGCTGTCCCACCCACGGGGGCCAGCCCACATGCACGGCTGTCTGGAAGGGTGCGAGCTGCAGTATGAGATCAGAGTGGTCTGAGGGGAGGGTGTCCTGCACATTAGGACAAAGAGGAGAGCCTGACCCTCTTCTGGAAGATGCACCAAGCTAGGGAAACGCCCTACGGCAAAATGAAGTCCTCCAGACGACCACACCGCCCTGGGCAGCCTGCACTCACTGCTGGACAGGACACCCAGTGGGAGTCTTGGAGGCCCGGCCCGCCACGGCCCCTCAACTTGGGCTGCAGGGCAGAAGCTGCCTCTCTGCTATCAAGGCCCCCAGACTGCAGAAGCCACCCCGGGAAGTGGGAGGGCAGAGCCCCCTCACTCCAGCAGGACCCGGGTGGCTGTGGCCCCAGCACCTGCAGGGCCACGGGGGACATGGAGCCCCAGGGGACACAGAGCCTCAGGCCACCCTGGGGGCTGCAACCCCTCCTGTCTGCCGAGCCCCCCACCCGCCCGTGGCCTGGCCCTGGCCTGCCTGGCTGGTGGTGCCGCTGCCTTTTGCTGCCACCCGGCCTGCAGACAGGACAGTCCCCAAGTCCCCACTGGCCACTCCCTTCTGTGGGTGGGGCGGCCCCCTCTATCACCTGGGTGAGAACCGTACAAGCTGAGGCAGGAGCTGCAGGCTGAGAGGCCCCCCCCAGGAGGGCTGCCTGGTCCCCACGGCTCCTCTCGGCTCCGCAGGTCTGACCTGCTCCACTCCCCATAGCAGGGAGGGCGGGAAAGCTCCGGGCAGACTGGACGGAGGACTCTGGAGGAGGCTGGACGTCTGTCAGGACAGGAGCAGCGTGGCGCCCTGAGCCCCGTTCTGCCTGGTACTGGATGTGCTGGGGGTCTGTGGTGGTCTGCGATGGTCTTGCTTATAGGCAGGGGCTGGGGAGGGGAGCGTGCACAGGGCCTCTGGGTCCCCACTGCACCTGGCGGCTCTGCCTCTTCCCGCTTTGATCCAGTGGCCTCCTTGTGCGTGGATGACCCCTGACCTGCTGCAGGGGGAGGTGGCCCCAGGCCATTCTGGGCCTGACAGGTGCAGCCTGCCTGGGGCTACAGCAGGCTCAGCCCACACTGACTGGGTGACACCCACAGCCTTGCTCTGAGCTCTTGGAGACGCAGCCCGAGCTCTGGAGAGCGTGGAGGCCCCAAGTGCAGAGTGACAGACCCCTGCCACCCCCCAGCTCCGCCTACTCACTGCTGCTGGAGTTGGGGCATCACTCTCCTGCTCCCACCCAGAGCCCGCCCCAGCTCCTGGGAGGACCATTAGCATGAGAAGGAGAGGCGCAGGGGCCGCTGGAAGCTTCCGGGCTTTGTTCACAGTGCAGGGAAGGCCAGGGCTGGTGCCGCTCGCTGGCTCTGACTGTGGCCCCTTGCAGCCACCTGAGCACCCAGGAGCCCACCAAGTCCACGTCAGCCCACAGTCACCAGGGCCAGGCCGGGCGCTTCAGGGAACAATGGCCCAGGGGTATGTAGAGGCCAGATCTGCCCTGTCCCTCCTGGAGAGAAGGGCCGGCTTGATGCAGGTACGATGGTCACTGCCCCTCAGGCAGTCTCGTGTGGGGACAGAACCTACCGCCCAGCCTCAGGCCTCTGCCTGAGCACGCATGCGCGCCCAAAGGCACGGGCGTGTGCACGCACACCCACGTAACCAAATGCACATGCGTGTGCACGCACCCACACAACTACGTGCACAAGGGTGCACACACGCGCACCGCGCACACGCTTGCTGCCCGCTCCCCGTCTGTCTTAGTCCCGTTTCCTGTTGGGCACAGCAGCTGCTGTCACAGGCCCCGACGGGGACGCCGCCCAGCCGTCCTTGCTGACGTCGTCTCCAATAACGGCCTCTTGTGTTAGTGGCCCTGCGGTCCTGCTGGCAAAAGGATCCGTCATGGCTTTAGCCAAGACGGCCGCGGTGCAGACCGGAGGCAGCCGGCCCCAGGCCCACGCTGCTGCTGCGAGAAGGGTGAGTCCGACAACAGAAAAATAAAGGGGGAGGGGCGGCCCCGCCTTCGAGCCAGTCGTTCAATTTCTACCTGAGATTTTGTGCAAATCACCTGGTCACGTTTGAGAAGCGTCTCTGCCGTGAGGTGAGTCAGGAAGATTCTAAACACAGAGAAAAAAGAAACAGCTCCGAAGCCGCCGAGAACCAGAGAAGAGTCTGTCAGTATCTCCTACAGCTGAACTTGCTCCGACTCCCAGGCAGACCCCTGGGGGACACCAACACCCCGGGAGAATGCACAGGACGTCACCACAGCCAAAAGCACCAATAGCCCAAATGCCATCAAAGGGGTGGCAAAGCCATGGCGAGGTCACATATGTCGGGTGGTACGTGGGTGAACCTCAGCACAGCCAGACCAAGTGCAAAGAAGGACGCCTTTGTCACAAAGATTCAAGAAACAATAGAGATTCTGCCTTTTAGAAACACGTGCGTCTGCCGCAGAGCTCTGCATGGAGCTCTCGCAGGGGAGGGGAGGGATGGGCCACAGGTCCCTATCTGGTGTGGGTGGTGGAGCCACAAATGCCATCAGAACGAAAGAACAAAGTGGCCGAGAGGGCTACCTGCAGACTGCCGGCAAGAGCGTGGCTCACACCGGCATCGGGACCAGGGCAATTCTGTGCACCAAGAAAGTAAACAGGAGACACTTCTGTCGGGGAGCCGGCAGTCTCCCCCAAGTCAGCAGGGCCCCTTCCAGCTGCTGGTTCTGAAATGCAGACACCAAGTGACCCCCAGGGCGGCTGCACCTGACCTCAGACCTGAGCCCTCCTACCCCACGGCGGGCGGGGGGATCCTGCAGGAAGCAGCGCAGGGCGTGGGGGCAGGGCCTGGCACCCCAGCCTCTGCTCCGGGGAGAGACAGGTGGTGCCTGCGGTACCAGAGGCTCCGAGGGGAGCTTCCCCCACCCAGGACAGAGCAGCCGAGGGTGCTAATTGTTGCCTTTTGTTCCTCCTTCTTTTCCTTTAACAGTATACACAAATTCAGTAAAAGAAAACTTCGTTGGGTTACGATGGAGAATATTAGAGATATTTTTAAAAATGAAGGTTCCTTTTCCTTTTGTGCACAATGCTCATTAACTGTGGGTGTATTCTGAACAAGAGCAGCTTATTCCTGGCTCTAAAAATGACAAATGGCCTCATCTCCGGCCTGCCTGAGGGCAGCACGAGGAGCATCCGCGACTGAGCCCCTCATTGGCATTCAGGCGCCCGCTCCATCCAGGGCTGTAAATCCGACTCTGCTGACAGTTAATCTAACGCAGCTCGAGCTTCCAGACCCACAGCTGGGACAGGCGCGTCCCTGGAGATCCAGCTCCAGCCCAGGGTCACGTGGCGCCGGACGGATGCCAGCAGCACCCCACCCTGTCTCCCTTCCCAGCACGCGGTGACAAGGTGGGGGCACTCCAGCCAGGACGGCGCTGACCACAGAGCCAAGCAGAAGGGATTTTGATCAAAAAGAGGACGAGTTCTTTACGATGGGGCTGGGAGGGGACAAGGACAGGCGGGTGGACGTTCGCCGCAGAAGGTGCGCTTCATCCGTTCTGCGCCCCGCATGCAAACATTAACTCAAAGTCAGTCGTGGGTGTTTAACGTAAGATGCGAAACCATAAAATTGTAAACGGAAACCTGGGAGAAAATAACGGTAACGCTGAGTTGGGCGGCATGTTCTTAGTCCCAACACCAAAAACACAGCCCGTCTTTGAAAGCTGACAAAGCAGACTTCACCAGAGTTAAGAACTTCTGCTCCTCAAAAGACTCCCCTAAGAGAACAAAATGACAAAACAGAGGCTGAAACCAGCACCGAATGGTGAATCTGGTAATGGCGGGCCCTGGGATGCGTAAAGAACTCTCAAAACCCGACAGTAAGAAGCAAACAACCCAGTTCAAAAATGGGAAAAAGATCTGAACAGACGTTTCGCCAGAGAAGATACACGGATGGAAAGTCGGCATGTGGGAAGATGTTCCGCATCAGCAGTCATTACAGAAATGCAACCGTAAACCAAAGTAAGATACCGCTCTACACCCACTGGAACTGACTCGAGAAATAAAAATGACCACTCTGGGTATCAGGGAGCGCATGGGTGGAGCCACAGGAACTGTCCTGCGTTCCCAGAGGGAACGCAAAACGGTCTAACCACTTTGGACAATAATTCCTTATAAAACTAAACACTTACCATGTGATCCAACCATCCCAATCCTGAGTATCTACCCAAGACAAATGAAAACTCGCATTCATACAAACACTGGAAAACACGGATTCCTTCAGCTACAAACCGGTGCGCTGTGGGGCTGCCGCGCACTGGAGACCACCCGGCAGCAAAGAGGGAAAGCCCCCTGTGCCCCACGCCCCACAGAGGAACAGGTCCACGGCCACGTACTGGTGAGTCCCTTACATAACGTGGAGAAGGGAAAACTGAAGTGACGGGAAACAGACCAGGCTGGCGGGTCAGGGTGGGGTTTGGGGGGTCACTGTAAGGTCAGCAGGGGGGCGTCTGGGGGTGGGAGTGTCTGTCCTGGGACCCTGGCGGACACACGCGCCGCACATGTGTCGAGACCCAGAGAACCGCCATGGTCACACCACAAACAGTAAATTTTACTATGTGTTATTTTTTTAAAAAATCAATACGTGAGGGAGACCCAAATTGGAATGCAAGCTGTAAAAAGGAACCTCACTGTGTTACAAATGATAACGTCACCACCCTGGAGAGGGTGGAAGAAAGGAACGAACCTATTTTGGAAAACGGTCCGGATCCTGCAAGGCTAGCCACAAAAGGAGCTGTGCACAAATGCCATGTGCTGGCTTCGCGGAGGGTGCGGGTTGGGAATTCTGCAACTGACTGTGCGCCAGGGCTGGACCAAGGGCTTGTTGGGCAGGAGCGCCCTCGTGTGGCTGGTGGGGGGTGTCCCAGGATGGGGCCAGGGCGGGCAGGCTTCCTGCTCCCTCTAGAAGGAGCCCCTACGGTCAGCCCCCTGGCCCAAGGCCATGCCTGTGCGCACCTGGGGAACGCAGGGGCCAGATGCTGCCTGGGCCCGGGGTCCCGACCATACTGGCAACGCCGTTGTGCAAGATGTGCCTCCAAGAACTTGCCCGAGGATGCCACGGTGGGTGAGAAAACCGCACCGTTCCCTCTGAGTAGGCAGGCAGGGGTCTCATTCCCTCTCTCCCCCAGTCTCTGCACAGCGGAGCACCTCTGGGCGGTGTTGTCGTCCTGGAACCGCATGCAGCCGCCGTGGGAGGTCTGGGCAGCTCCTTGGTGGGGTGCAAGGCCCCCCCACTGCCTCCTTCCGCAAAGGCTCACCCCCCACTAGAGCCCTACCAGGGCCCCGCGAACAGCGGGTCTTCACACACCCTCACCCGGGCACTCCCACTGGAGGGTGCTGCCCACGTCCCGACCCCCTACCCTGCCTGGGGAGCAGCTGGCTCAGCCCCGGCCCCTGAGCGCACGGACGCAAGTGGAGGGGCCACAGGTGCCAAGGCCGGCAGGTGTGGGAGAGCGTTCACACCTGTGTGCACAGGAGCACGTGGGAAAGTGTTTCCACGTAGCACAAGGGCTCCTCCCTCTCTCCTCCTCCCATGAGCCTTTTCCCACAGTGGGAAGAGAGTGGTCTCCATGCATCCAGCCCCTCCCCCGAGACAGCTCCCACTGGGTTCTGGCTGGTGGCGGGAGAGGGGACCTCACCGGGGCAGCTGACCTGCCAGGCCTGGGGCCCACTTCTGAGACCCCCATGGAGGAGTATGTAGCCCCCGAGTGGGAAGCCCCTTCCCGTACGCAGGGAGGGGCGGCTGGGCCTGACGCGGCAGTTTCCGCAGACTCGGGAAATGCACAGCCCCGAGCGGAGGCTCTGCCTCTTTCAGACAAACCCAAGGCTGACACCTGCCCTGAGCCACCATGTCCCAATGAGGTCCCTGACCAGGGGAGTCACTCCACGACGAGGATCTGCATTTACAACGGAAGTGACCTGTGCCATGGACGGAAAATGCTTGGCTTCCACAAAAGCTGCTTCTGCGTTCTAAGGGCTGGGGGGATCGTCTCACGCCCCGGGAAACACTTCCTAGCTCTGGCGGGACAGGAGGGGGGCGCAGTGTCCAGCTGAGCTCACCACTGCCCCCGAGGTGCAGGGAGTCCTGCTGAGCGTGGGGCCGACTGCCCCGCAGGACAAAGGCCGAGTTCCTCCTTGGCGGCTCTGGGAGTGGTGGGATTGGGGCCGGGCAGGCCGTGGGGGTTGGCAGGAATGGCCAAGCGCCTTTGAGAGCGACTCGCTGCCCAGGTGCACGTTCCGTGGGCACTCGCGGGTGCCTCGGGAGGCTGCGGGCGGGGACAAGGAGCGTCTGGGTCGGCGTGCAGAGCGAAGTGGAGTACACAGTGACGCGGGCCCCCTTGCAGGGGGGGCGCACCAGCAAACCTAACTCGATCTCCAGTGGGGCCACTTTCGACGAAGCACAAACGGCGGCTGGAAAGCAGGTGCTTCTGCCCGCGGGGCCACCACACGGGCAGAAAGAAAAGGCTGTCTCCAAGGGTGACGCAGTCGCCTTACCTGTGAGACATCTGGGCTGCGGGCTCCCTTCCTCCATGGTGGAACCGCAGGCGCACCTGTCCTCGCAGCCCCGGGGCACGGCTCAGGGCTCTGGGCCAGGCCGGCTTCTGCCCACTGTTGGTCTCTAGCTCGTGCCTGCCGAGGGGCTTCCAGGCCGGGCTTCGTGGCACCCAGGTCCTCTGCGGTTCTGGGCCGCGCTGCGTCTGGTGAGCGTGTTCTCCAAGGTCGTTCTCCCTCCGCCGGCTCTGCCGCCGCGCCCGACCCCAGCCCCAGGCCCCGCCCTGCCCTGCTCAGCCCACAGTGCTCCTGGCTGGCCACGCAGGCCGGGGTTTCACCTTCCTGTCTCCAGGAGGCTACGGAGGCAGAGGGTTGATGGCTCCCTGCGGCCGGCGGTGGCCACAGCTCTCTGTCCCCGGGGAGACGAGGACAGAACAGGGTGGGTGTGGGGTTTGTTCATCAGCGGGCGCTCGGGAGCCCAGCAACGAGGTACAGCATCGTGTGGTGCACCGAGGTGCCACCGGGAACCCTCCCAGCCCCCGGAGTGAAGGTCGTCCCCAGGTCACAGCCCCCACCCCGTCACCAGGGACGGGCCTGTGCTGTTTCGGAAAATCTTCCTGCAGACTCGGGTGACGGTTACTGTGGAAACCAAGAGAGGGAGGAGCTCTTGCTCAGAAGCGGTTCTCGCCCTGCTCGGCAGGGAATGCCACCCACCCCTGCAGTGGGATGGCAGCCACCGTCCGGGGGGACCCCAGGGTCCAGCAGCCGAGGAGGCCTCTCCCAGAGAAGCCCCAAGAAGTCAGCAAACTAGTTCTAACTCTGGCTCATCCCAGGTGGCCGGCGGGGCTCAGACACCCCACCCCTGTCGCAGAGCCGTCTCCCTCTTCCTCCACAGGACGGGCGCACAGAGACCAGATCCGCCAGGGTCTTCAGCACGGCGACACCGTGTCCCGTTCTGTTGCCAGCGCCTGCTGCTCTCTGGTCCCTCTGGAGGAAAGGGGCCGGCTCCTCGAGGGGCTGGGAGAGAAGAGACGCAGAGCACAGATGTCAGGGAGGCCGCGCTCGGCGGCCAAGTGAGGAGGCTGCGGGGGGTGCGCGCGGCCAGGACGACCCCTGCTCCCAGAGGCGGTCCTCTCGGGACCCTCTGAGGGGTGGGGGCCCGAGGGCCGAGACAAGGGGTGGCCTTATTCTCCCGTACTCTCCTCTCGTTTGGAGAGGAAGCAACGATCAAATGTTGGCATGTGGCCTCTGCTGCAGGTGACAGCCGCGACCCCGCAGCCTGGTGCTGCTCCTGTGCCCCTGTGAGCCAGCCGGGGTGGCCAGGGACCAGGGCACAGCGGACACAGCTTGTGCTTGGCACCACCCAGAAAAGGACAAGGAAAAATGATGGGTCAACTTGGCACCGCTTCCTGCCGAGATGCTGCAGAAGCAGAAAAACCACCTTAGGGCGACTTGCACTGGCTTCGTCCTACACTGGGGGTGCGGGCTCTGCCCCCTCCTCTCGAGAGAGGCAAGTGCACCGCGCAGCCTCCGGCAGTGGGGGGCTCCCAGTCCGGGCCCCAGGAGGGACTTCTGGTTTTCGGGGTGTGGGCAGCGTGCTGAGACCCTCGAGGGAGCTGTGGGTCGCTGCCTTCCCGCTCTGCACGGGGCCGCGAGGGCCGGGTCCCCGGGAAGCAGAGCCTTGCCGGACCCAGCCGCGATACTCACCGGGTCAGGGTGCCAGGACGGGCTACGACCAGAGAATGAAAGCTAAGGAGAAAAATAAGAACAAAAATAAAAACTAAAAAGGACAAGGGAAGATGGAGAAACAGAAGAAAAGAAAGAGAGAGAAGAGTTTGTAGTGCTTCCGGCACGAAACGTGGCCACAGACAGAGCAAGACGGCTGGGGCGGGAGGACACGGCTCAGGGATCTGGGCCGGCGACGCGGAGACAATTCCCTGGGTCTGAGGTGACGGCGCTGGCAGCCAGGGGGAGGCACTCGGGGGACCCTGCACCACCAGAGCCCGGCCGCGGGTGCCGGTTGGGGGCCACACACCAGTGCATCCCCCCGCCCCCGGCAAGGGGAGCCTCCCGGGGACTCAGTTTCCTCCTCCTGTCTCACGAGTGCGTGGCGAGAGCGCCAACGGCTGCTGATGGCGATGAGAGTTTACTTGAAGGACATTCCAAGTGCCCGGGACACAGGGGACCCCCGGGACAATGCTCTGGTCTCAGTCCCAACACGAGAATCAAGTACAACCAACTCCTGAGTCCGTGTAACACCCGGAGCCTCATTTGGGGCGGGGGCTGGGGACCAGAGCAGCTCAGACACGAGAAAACGCGGCAGTGGTGCATTGCCTGGAATGGGGAGCTCCTTTAGGTGGGGCTGAAAAAGCAAACACCTAATTAAAACTTTTCTAGTATTTAACCAAACGCCCTCGGGCTAAGATACTAAATGAAACAGACGTTTGATTTGGGGGAGAGACCTTGTCCTCCTCGAGGCTTGAGCCCCAAGAGCTGTATGTCCCCCCAGGCGCCTGGCTCTGCCTGGCGATGCGTCCCCACGTGGCCGCCCCCCCCCCCGGGGGGCGGGAAAGGTCGCGCCCTGCGCACCCCTCGGGGCTCGTTCCTCACGGTGGATTTGTGCCTCGGCCAGGACGACTGCTCGGCCGTAAAGTGCCCAGCGGAGGGAGCGGTTCCGGCTGCTGCTGAGCAGGGGCGGGCGGTGGGGAGGACGGGCTGCGGTCAGGGGACGGCTGTCCCGAGGGCCCCGTCTCTCCCGGCAAGTGCAGGAGAGTGGCAGGTGGGCTCATCCTGAGGCCGGGCCCGAGCAGGTGCTGCCCACAGGGCGCCCTGCCTGTGCTGCCCAGAAGGGACAAGACAGGGAGTCCCACTGGCCACCTCCTCAGAGCTCGGTGGGAGCTGGTCTGTTGGCGAGATCCACTCCACAGGCGGGAGCGGTCCACAGTCTGACCCTGGAAACCGCAAACTGGCTCCAGGTGGCAGAGAAAGACCTGCCCTAAAAGCCAGGAAGCCCCACAGGGGCGAGGGTCTCTCTGGCGCGCTCCTCCCCCTGGGTCTGGGAGCGCCGAGCCCGTGACGTGCGTGAACAGAGCTGGGAAACCCCAACAAAGATGCCCCCGGCCCTGGCGTGTGACCCCAGCCCAACTGCTCCTTAGCAATAGTTTCCGAAACGGGAAGGAATTGCTCGAGGACCAGGAGACAGGAGATTCTTCCTGCACCAATGACGCCTCTCGAGGGGAAAAGGCACAGCCCAGCTTTCAGGAATTTGATTTTTAGGGCAAGGAACGTGGTGATCTTGGCGGGATCACATGGCACGGTACAGCCCAGGGTGGGAGCGGTGAGAGGACCTGAGGTCTAGTCTAGCATCTGGCTCGGGGTGGGGGCTGATGTGCGAGGGGAGGGGCTCCTCTGAGACTACATAGCCCGTTGCTCGGGCTCCTAGACACAGGCCCGTCCCCTGGCCCCGAGCTTGCAGCCGCCTGAAACCTCCTTCTGGCCAACTCTGCCCCGGGTTTGTGCGCCGCTCCTGCCGCGGTCCGCTTTCTCCCCAAGTCCCCGTGAGCCATCCGTGTCCTCCCCTCCCGCCCAGCAAGCCCCAGCGACACGACAAGTCCCCGAGTGGCAGTACCTTCTCCTCCAGTTCCTTTATTTGTCTCTTCTGAGCTTCTATTCTTTCTTCTAACTCTTTAATTCTCTGCAGTATCAAAAGGAAGAACATCTCAATCGTCAGAGTATTTGGGAAACCAAGTGGGAAAAGTCCTATCGAGATTTTCTCTCATTTATTTGGTGGACAGATAGTCACAGAGTCACAGGTGTACTGGGCACTGGCCCACATGGCCCGTGGCTAACGGTGGGCACACGGTGTTTCTGTTTGCTCTTTGAGCCAACAAGAGCGCGAAAGGCTCGGCTTCCCCACAGCTGAGCTTCGTGAGTGGGAACCGTATCCTTCCGCAACTTCAGAAATCATAATGCCAGACCCCCAAGGAAACGGTAAGGAATTAATTCACCTAAACGTCACTACAGCAGAGGGACAAGCGAGCGGCCAGAGGGCCACAGAGCCAGTCACAGAGGAAAGCTCCCTTGCGAGGGTGACGCCTGTGCCTGGGATCTCTGACCATAGCCCGCCCACGGGACCAGGGGGGCGGCAGGCTACCCTCCTCACCCTGACTGCCCTGGGGATGAGAGGGGCTGGGAGGCCAACGAGCAACGAGGCTGGTAGCAGGTGCCCGACGTTAGCTCGCCAACAGCCACGGTAACCCAGTCCACCGTGCAATCATTCCTCTGAATTGCCGTCGAACCTTTGGGTCTGGGGTGTGGCTAACAGGGACACATCGTGAATGCCACGTCCAGGCCAGCCTGGCTCACGGAGGAGCCAACGTGTCCAGTCTGCAGGGCTCCTCCCCTCCCGCAGAACTGAACTGGCCCGAGGGCCTGAGGTCCCAGAGTGCCCCGAGGCCAGGAGAAGACCAGAAGCTGCCCCCAGCCCTCCAGCTGTCGTCCCCAGACAACGCCCTCCCCATCGGGAGACAGTTCCTGGAAAAGATGTGGCCACCAGGGTCCAAAAGAGGGGAGCTGCCACCTAGAGGCCCCCCAGGAGGCTACCCTGGCAGGGCAGGCAATCTGGCCTGAGAGTCTGGCTGCGCACAGGCCATCGGAGGGTGTGGTTGTGGGGGGTGGGGTGCTGTAGGGCAAAGCCACTGGAGATGTAGCCATTAGAGGTGTGGCCACTGGGTGTGGCTGTTGGGGGGTGTTGCCGTTGGGAGTTGTGGCCATTGGAGGCATGGTCATTGGAGGGTGTCACTGTTGGAAGAATAGATATTGGAGGTGTGGCCATGGGAAGTGTGGACATTGGAGGACATTGTCATCAGAAGGTGTGACCATTGGAAGTGTGGCCATGGGAGGGCATTGTCATTGGAGGGTGTGGCCACTGGGGGTGTGGCCACTGGAGGTGTGGTGATTGGAAGTGTGGCCATGGGAGGTGTGGTTATTGGAAGTGTGGCCATGGGAGGGCATTGTCATTGGAGGGTGTGGCCACTGGGGGTGTGGCCATTGGAGGTGTGGCCACTGGAGGCGTGGCCATCGGAGGGGTGGCCATGGGAAGGCTCCGCCCTGGGAGGCTCAGCCTGGCTCCTCACATCCCGCCGGCCCTGCTGCCCCGCGGCCGCCCAGCACACACCTGCTGTGCCACCTGCAGCAGCTCCATACGCTCCCGCAGGATCTGGGCGTCCCGCTCCCGCAGCTCGCTCATGACCTGGCGCTTCCACTGCTCCACGGCCACCTTGAGCTTCTCACGCTCCTCCTCTGACAGCAGCTCGGCCACTTTGGCCCCGGCCTCCTGCTGCAGGGCGTCGTACAGCATGGCTTCCAGCTCCAGGATGTGCTGGGGCGGGAGGGAGACAGCTCAGTCCTCCCCTCTGCGCCGGGACGGACCGAGCTCCCCGGGGCTGCACAGCCCTGGCCTTTCGGGAAGAGCAGCAGGCGGCCAGGCCGCCCACCGTCGGGGAGAGGGGCAGGCAGGGGTGTGCAACAGGGAGGGCCACAGACCCTCATCCGTGCGATGACCCCAAAAGTGGAGAGCTGATCAGGCAAGTGAGGGCCAGGACGCAGACGTCCTCGGTCAGGGCTGAAGCCGCGCAGTGGGGGCCAGGGAGGGGCAGAGCTATGTGCAGCGGGACGTGGACCTGGAGGCCACGAGCCAGCCTGGCCACGTGCCGCTCACGGCAAGACCAGAAGGAGCTGGGCAGGGGCCCCCCCAACGCTGCTTCCCAAATGTCCAACCCACGGACCAAGGTAAAGCGAGCCCTTTGCCATTAACTCATAAGGCAAAATACATCTTTTTATAAATCTCTAGGGTTTACCACTTGGCCTGGAGTACTTCTAAGCTTTCTCTTCCAGAAATCTTATTGATACAACCTTTGAGAAAACTACAGAGGCCTTTTCTTACCATGAAAAATGTAACATCTTCAGAAATGAGTATTTCCTTCTCTTCCGGCAAAATAATTATGAAAATTCCTTTTGATTCAGCAGAAATTTTAGGAAACGGAAAAAAACCTTTTGCAGCCTTGGGTACAATTCATCGTCCTCGACAGCCACAAAACACACTGTCCCGCTGTCACAGCCGGCGCACACCCCACACAGCTGCCGCTTCGTGCAGAAAAGCGCGGCGCCCTCATGGCCAGCTCCCGGCCTCGAGGAGCCCCCCCCGCCCCCCCGGTCCCCAGACGCGAGGTCTCGCTGGCCACTCTCTGGACAGCGCCTGTGTCCTTCACAGCCCCCGCGGGTCCCTGCTCAGGGCGGGACGTCCCCAGGCACCCAGCACTGCGTGGGCCTCACGCTCGGGCAAGGCAGAACAGAGGGAGGCGCCACCTTCCGTGGCGAACGAGGAGAGCACAGGTGGGACAGCAAAACAGGGGCCTTCCTGCTGGAGCTGCGGACGGAGCCCCCGTGTCGCACAGGGAGAGGACCCCCCCCAGCGTCGCACAGGGAGAGGCCCCGCCTCTGGTCATCGCACATCAAGGCTGGGTCCCACAGCAGCCACGCGGCTCCCTGGAGGGCCATGGCTGATCCACTGACCAGTCAGCTGTTGCCCAGGCCCAGCGACGGCCGTGGTGGGGGTGGCAGAGGGAGATGCTCCAGGGACAGCCGAACTGCACTGATGGGACCTTCTGGGACATTAGCCGACACCCAGGCTTCCTGCGCACTCGGGGGCCCAGCAGGGGAAGCGGCCCTCACACGCCAAGCGCTCCAAGCCTCTGGGCCTGTGCTCTGGATGGGTCAGGGAGGGGCCCCAGGACACTCCGGGGATGAGCCACCCATCCCTCTGGAGGGATCCGGGCCCTGGGTGATACTCGAATGCAGTTTCACGATGGGAATTATGATGTGTTGCCGGGACAGAAAAGCTGGGGGCCGAGGGGACGAGGGCGGAGCGGCTGCCGTCTGGGGTCAGCAGCTCAGCTTCCTGTTTGCACCCCGCACGACACACACCTCACATTAATGCTAGGGCGCACACGGGACCTTTGGCCTAATCTTGGAAAGGAGAAATCTGAAATTATGACATAAAACTTAGAGGCCGTCAATCCCATGAACATTACAAAGATTCTGCCAGGCCCTCGAAACAACGGTCGGAATCAGGAACAACTGACAACCTGGGGAAGCATTTGCAGAGGACAGCAAAGGGTCGGCTGCCTAAATCTGCCAGGAGCTCCAGCCAGTCTGGGAGGAAAAGGCCAGCAACGTGACGGAGAAGTGGGGACAGGAAATGACCAGGCACAAGACATACAAATGGCTCGGAGTTACACGCAAATGTGCCAGGCTCCGAGCTTCCTGGGACACGCACCCGCCACAGCCGCACCGAGCGCTGGCAGCCGTTTGTCGTGGTGGAGGTTTGGAAGTTGTACCAACTATGGGGAGAAAAATCTGGCAATTCCTAATAAAATCTTAAGTGTGCACACCCTTTGGCCAAGCAAAAGAATGTTTCCTACAGACAGGTGCACTGATACTTGTGTGCCGAGACGTCAGAAATGCGTACGAATCGCTGGGGAGAACAAAGGTGCGGACACAGCCTGCTGTCCACCGTCAAGGACTGACAGACCTGGGAGTGCCCGCCCTGCGTCCCTCCTCTGCTGGGAACGCCCCGCCGTGTACGGCCGGGTACAGGCAGGCGTGTTGCAGCGTGAGCGGACACTGCCGTTCGGGTTTTAAGGCTGTCCACGCAAAGGCGGGAGAGCGTGTGTGTGTGTGTGTGTGTGTGTGTGTGTGTGTGTGTGTGTGTGGTTGGGGGGGGGTTCCACCGGCACCTCCTGGAAGGTGTCAAGAACCGGCGAGAGGTCCTGTCTGTGTGGACCCGGGGTCCACAGAGCAGGGAGGGGAGGGAAACGTTCTTTTGTGCCTTTAAAATTTCATGCCGTTCACATGATCGCTATTTCCAAAGAGAAGTCTCAGAAAGCGAGCTGCAAACAGGCGTGAGGGGATCCCAGTTGTGGGGAAATACCGTATGTGTGCATGTTTGTCTGCCCTAAAACAGAACGCCCTAGAGGGGGAGAAATCAGAACGTCCACATTCTTTCTCTATGTGCCAGGCACTCGACGCGTTTTTCTCTTTCTTGGATTTTTCTGTGTTGTAAATCACAGTTGTACGTTTGTTATTCTTTCATTCAGAAAAAGGGCAATATAAAAAAAGAAGCATGTTTCCTTCCTCCCTCTCCCCTATGCCAGTCTGGCTGGATCGAAAGTCCCCTCTCCGCCCTCCCCCACTCTCAGCACCTGCTGGGCCAGGCCCTGTGCTGGACGGGACGCCAAGCTGGTGACAGGTGCACGTGGCCCCTGCCTGCCTCGCAGGACAGACCCCCTTCCGTGTTGGGCCCAGGGGGACTGGAGCACGTCAGGGCTCACACCAGTTGGGACGGTCCCCTAGCAGGGGCGACGTGCTGGGCTGAGATTGACGCAGCAGTGAGGGGACAAGCAGGAGAAGGGAGGGGTGTTCCGGGAGGAGGGGACGGCGGAGGCGGTGGTGGCTACGCGGCAGCAGACAGGCCTCCGACTGGACAGACCCCCAGGGAGGCGGCAGCCGGACCCCTGTCCTCCTGACTCGCGCAGCGATGTGGGCCTTGATGGCGATGGGAGGTCCCTGTTCTGGAGGGTTCTCTGCCACCCGTGGGAGGAACCTGTCTGGGCCAGCGATCAGCAAGGACAGATGGTGGGGTGTGAGGAGGCCAGGGAGCAGACGCCAGGGGGCCATGGCGGGCAGAGGCTGGGCTGAGGCAGGGAAGCAGGGGCTGGGACCGGCAGAGCTTCAGCAGGGAGTTTTCTCTTCATCCCAAGGGTGTCTGGGAGCCCCAGAGGGTGGTCGGCAGAGGAGGGTCAGACTGGCTGCAGTGTGAAGAATGGCCTGGGGGCACTGGCAGTGCCAGGAGCCTGGCTGGCAAGGGCCTCAGCGCCTGTGTTCAACAACAAACCCCCGCAAGCCTCCCTGCCCCGGCCTCCTTCTGGCCGGAGTGTGCAGGGCCAAGATGGCTGCCAAGAAGCCAAGACCACAGCAGCCTGGGCCTGGGGCTGCCCCCGCCAGAGCAGGATGTGTGGACATGGTCTGCACTGCACAGGGTCCAAGGACGCCTGGAAGGACACAGTCTCACCGCTGCTGGGGCAACTGTCCTGGGGCTGAGCTTGTGAGGACCGTAGCCCAGGAGGTCTAGCTGGGGCTTACGAGCTGCCCCACACAAGCATGCACACACGCGGTGTCTGCAATAACAGCAGGAGGGTCGTTCATGGTTTGCCGTGGGCCAGGCCCCATGCCACGCGTTCACAGGAATCCCCAGTCCTCACAGTGTTCACTGGCTGAGCCAGTCCTCGAACCAAGGTAATCTACCTCCAAAGCCTCCCGTGGATCCCACTGGTTTCCACGGCAACATTAATGGGACTTGCACCCCTACCCGGGATGCCAGGTGCCAGGTGTGGCTGCTCTTTGCTCTGCAGGGCTCTGTGTTTGAGCCCTGGCTCCTCTATGTGTGGAACTCGCACCCTCGAGTGCAGGGAGGAGAGTCATCTAGTGTGGCCGTCATGGCTGTGGGCACTGGAGAAGAACACCAAGATCTGACCCTGCCTTCACTCTGACTGAGTGACCTTAGGCAGGTCATCCACTTCTTCGTGCCTGGCTGCCCAGACCAGTGCCTGCCACGTAGGAAGGGCTTTCGTGGGTAGGCTCTCATTATAACACTATCACCACCACCATCACCATTGTTACCACCATCGTCACCATCATCATCACCACCACCAACATATCCATCACCATCATCATCGCCATCACCGCCACCATCACCACTGTTACCATCGCCATTACCACCTTCCCATCACTATCAGCAATCACCATCGCCAGGTGCAGTGGCTCACACCTGTAACCCTAGCACTCTGGGAGGCTGAGGCAGGAGGATTGTTTGAGGTCAGGAGTTTGAGACCAGCCTGAGCAAGAGCGAGACCCCATCTCTACTAAAAATAGAAAGAAATTAGCTGGACAACTAAAAATACACAGAAAAAATTAGCCGGGCATGGTGGCGCATGCCTGCAGTCCTAGCTACTCGGGAGGCTGAGGCAGAGGGATTGCTCGAGCCCAGGAGTTTGAGGTTGCTGTGAGCTAGGCTGACGCCACGGCACTCTAGCCCGGGCAACAGAGCGAGACTCTGTCTCAAAAAGAAAAAAAAATCACCATCATCACCATCATCATCACCACGACCATATTCATCAGCATCATCATTACCATAATTACCACCACCACCATCAGCATGACCACCATCATCACCATCACCGCTATCACTAGCACCATCATCATCGCCATCACTATCACTATCACCATGATGACAGTGGAGCCCCGGATGGTGGTCACGCCCGTCACTGTCCTGCCCCATGCAGCGTGGGCAAGGGAGGCGTGGATGGACTTGGGCACCCTCTAAGGTCAGCAGACTACCTGTCCTCTCCCCTTGCTCCCGCCCCGCCCCCCACTGGAAACCCCCAGCCTGGGGCCCAGCACCCTCGTGTCTCTCACCTTGTGGGCCTGGTCCAAGGCCTGCTTCCTGTAGTCCAGCTCCTCGTCCAGGTAGCCCTTCTGCTTACTGAACAGCTCCTGAAACACAGGAGGACGGTGTCTGGTTGTGGCAGCCCACCAGCCACGCCACGCTGCCAGGCCACGCAGGAGATGCCCACCGACCTTCTCGCTCTCCAGATCCACCATCTTCCGCTGCAGCGCCGACTCTGTCTCCTCGATCTGCTGCAGCCACTGGGCACGAGCAGAACAGGCAGCACAGTGACCCCTCGGGTCACCCACACAGGCACCAATGCCATCCCTTGCCCCCGGCTCCATGGAGACAGCTGGAGAGGACCCCAGGAGGCCTGGGTCTTCCTCCTTCCCCTCCTCCTTGGGCAGGGAGAGCTTGGCCCTTGCCGGGGTGCTGGGCTGGTCTGGTGGCGTGCACGCTGTGCACCCAGGGACTGGCCAGCCTGGGCCCCGCCCCAGCCACTGCCTGGTATCCAGGAAGCCCGCCCGCCACGCCTGCCCACCACGCCTTGCCAGGGAGAGGAGGGATGTGGCTCAGGCTACAGCGGGAGATCTATGGACAGAGCTCTGCCGGGACAGGCGGGGAGGGGCCCTGGTCCCCCGAGCCCCTGTGTGCCAGGAGCACCTCTTCTCCTTGCTGTGGGAGGCTGAGCCCACCAGGCAGGTCTGGGCTGGGGGCTGGGAAGCCCCCAGAAGAGGGCTCTGGCAGGTGGAACAGAGAACGCCCAGACCCACCACACCTTCCAGCCTTTGGGAGGAAACTGAGGCAGAGCTGGCGTCAGGGCAAAGTCCAGCTGAATCTATCCTTTGCCAAGATGCACAGTGGGTGCTGTGTGACCTGTGTGTGCCAGATCTCCCCAACAGACAGGACTTCGTGGACCCACTACCCAGCCCTGCAGACCCCCCTCCCAGGACAACATCACCTCTAAGCCGAGCAGGGCAGGAGACCCCAGGAGCCCCGCCCTCTCCCAAGTGTCCACACAGCTGCCGTTACCTTTTCGGCCAAGGTCAGGACTGTCCTGGCTTGTATGACAACCACTTGCTCCTCATTGGTCAGGTTCTGCACCCAGAAGCAGAACACGGGGACAGTGAGAGGCCGTGCCTGGGCTGGGTTGGGGGCTGGATGACGGATGCACAGTGAAGCTGATGGGAGGGGATGGGGCCTCAGCTAGCAGACGCTGTGACGGGCACCCCAGGTCCCTGACACCCTC
>RJWJ010020341.1:0-29191 GCA_004363605.1 Indri indri | reverse complement strand
TCATCTGTATATACTGAAAAATTCCTGCTGTGATTATGATTAGAACTGCATTAGTCTGGGATATCTTAACTATATGGAATCTTTCAATCAGTGAGCATGGTATGTTTCACCACCTATTTAGGTCTTTTATCAGTATTTTGTAGTTTTCAGCATGCAAATTCCACCATGTTTTATTAGTTTTGTATCTAAATATTTTACTATTTGGGGATTTATTATAAATGGTATGGCTGTAAATTTTCTGTTTCTGGTGGTTCATTGACAGTATTCAGAAATATGATTAATTTTTACTCATTGACCTTGTATCCTGTGACCTTGCCAAACTCACCTATTCGTTCTAGTTTTTCATTTTTTTGTAGATTCCTTGGAATTTCCTATATAGACAATCATATTGTCCGTGAATAGGGACAGTTTTATTTTTTACTTTCCGATCTGTATACCTTTTATTTCTTCTACTTGACTTTTCGCAGTGGCTGACACTTACAGTACAATGTTGAATAGGAGCGGTGAGAGTGAGTGTCCTTGCTGCCTTTTTCCTGATCTGAGGGGGAAAGCTTCAGTCTTGCACCATGAAGTATTACAGTTGGCTGTGGGCATTTTTGTGGATGCCCTTTATCAAGTTAAGGAAACTTCTTTCTGATGCTAGTTGGCTGAGTGCCTTTAAAAAAAATCATGAATGGATATTGAGGGTGGCTCATAGTCTTTTTTATTATCCATTTGGTGCATTTTCTGCATCAATTAACATGGTCATTTGGTTTTGTTCCTTAATATGGTAGATATGGTAGATGATGCTGATTTTCAAATGTTGACTCAGCATTGCTCACCCAAAATAAACCTCCCTTGGTCAACACTTGTGTGTGTGTGTGTATGCATGTGTGGGTGTGTACATGTGTATATGTATGTGTGTGATTTGCATATATGTACACATGCAGTCATGCATCATTTGATGACAGGGATGCATTCTAAGCAACACATGGTTAGGCGATTTCGTAGCTTTGCGAACATCACCGAGTTGACTTACACAAGCCTAGATGGTATAGCCTGCTACACACCTAGGCTACGTGGTATAGTCTGTTGCTCCCAGGCTACAAACTTGTTCAGCATGTTACTATATTGAATACTATAAGCAACTGAAATACAATGGTAAGTGTTGTATATCTAAACATAGAAAAAGTACAGTAAAAATACAGTATAAAAGATTTAAAACATCATATGGGCACTTACCATCAATGGAGCTCACAGGACTGGAAGTTGCTCTGGGTGAGTCAGTGAGTGGGTGTTGAGTGAAAGTGAAGGCCCAGGACATTAGTGTACATTGCTGTAGACTTCATAAACACCGTACACCTAGGCTTCACTACATTTATAAAAATTTTTTCTTTCTTCAATAATATATTGAGTAACATATTATTCAATAATATATTGAATAATAATAAATTAAATTTAGCTTACTATAACTTTTTTGTGTTAGAAACTTTTCAATTTTTAAAAAACTTTTTGACTCTTTTGTAATAATGCTTAGCTTAAAAGACAAACACATTGTACAGCTGTATAAAATTATTTTCCTTCTTTATATTCTGATTCTATAAGCTTTTTTGTATTTTTAAAATTTTTTATTTTTTTTATTGTTTAAATTTTTTTTTTTAAATGAAGACACAATGCATACACATAAACCTAAGCCTACAAAGGGTCGGGATTGTCAATATCACTGTCTTCCATCTCCAATATCTTGTTCAGCTGGAAGGTCTTCAGGGGCAATGACAGGCATGGAGCTGTCATCTCCTTTGATACAACGCCTTCTTCTGGAAAACTTCCTGAAGGGCCTGCCTGAGGCTGTTTTACAGTTAACATTTTTTTTTAAAGTGGGAGTATACTCTAAAATAAAGATAAAAAGTACAATATAGTAAATACATAAACCAGTAACATAGTCATTTGTCATCACTATCGAATAGTATGTACTGCACATAATTGCATGTACTATACTTCATATGACTGGTAGTGCGGTAGGTTTGTTTACACCAGCATCAGCACAAACACGTGAGTAATGCTGCAACGTTAGGATGGGTGTGACATCGCTAGGCAATAAGACTTTTTCAGCTCCATTATAATCTTATAGGATCACCGTCCTATGTGGTCTGTCGTTGACTACAACATTGTTACGCAACGCATGACTATATATGATTTACTGATATTTTGCTGAAACCGTGTGTGTGAGTCTGGAGTTACACTGTTCACAATGTTTTTAACTGCTAATTTGATTTTTTAATAGACATAGGAATATTTAGGTCATCTATTTCTTCTTGAGTGAATTTTCATAATTTGTGGCTTTCAAAAAACTGGTCCATTTCAACTAAGTTCTTGAATTTAAGTGCATAAAATTGCTCATAGTGTTTTTTATTATCCATTTATGTCTGTGAGATTTGTAGTGATAGTCCATGTTTCACTCTGGATATCGGTAATTTGTGTTTTCTCTCTATTTTTCCTAATCTGGCTAGAAGTTTATCAATTTCATTCATCTTTTCCCAGAAACAGCTTTTGGCTTGATTGATTTTCTCTATTATTTTACTGCTTTCAATTTCATTGATTTCTGGCCTTATCTTTATTATTTCCTTCCTTTTGATTGCTTCGGGTTTATTTTGCTCCTTTTTCTTAGTTTCTTAAGGTGGAATCTTAGATCGTTGGTTTAACACCTTTCTCCTTTTCACATATAAGCATTTAAGGAGACACATTTTTCTTATAAACACGGCTCTCGCTGCATCCCACAAATTTTGAGTGTATTTTCATTTTCCTTCAGTCTAAAATTTTCTAATTTCCTTTGAAAGTTCCATGCTGACCTACGGATTCTTTACAAGTGTTTATTTTTTTTTTTTAATTTCTAAGTATTAGGGGGATTTTCCAGATACTTTCTGATACTAATTTTTAACTTAAGTCCACATTCTGAGGATGATTTAAATTATTTTAAATTTGTTAAGGTTTGTTTTATGGCACAGAAAATGGTCTATTTTGGTAAACGTTCCTCGAAGGTTTGAAAAGCATGTGTGTTCTGCTGTCCTTGAATGGAATATTCTGCAAATGTCATTTAGATCCAGTCATTGAAGGTGGTGTTCGGTTCTTCTGTATCCTTGCTGATCCTCTGTGTACTTGTTCTGTCAGTTACCGAGAGAGTAGTGTTCACATCTCCACCCATAATCTGTGGATTTGATGATTTCTCCTTCCAGTTGTAGAAGTTTCTGCCTCACGTATTTGGAAGCTCTGTTGTTAGATACATGCAAATTTAAGAGTGTTATGGCTTCTTTGTGAATGGACCATTTTTTATTATTTAATTCCCTCTTGCTCTCTGGTAATTTTCTTTTCTCTGAAGTCTACTTTGATACTAATAGAGACACTTCAGTTTTCTTTTTATTAATATTTCCATGTTGTAGTATTTTTCATCCTTTTATTTTTTAACTACCTATGTCATTATATTAAAAATGGGATTCTTGTAAACAGCTTATGGTTAAGTCTTCTTTTATTTTGTCAAAATCTGACAATTTTTGTCTTTTAATTGATGTATTTAGACTATTTTCAAGCATTGTAATTATTGATAAGTTTGACTTTAGGTCTATTTTTAAAATTTTTAACTTTTGGGTTTTTAAGATTATTATTCATTTATTTTTGCTGTGTTTTCTCTTTCCTGATTTCTTTGGATCATCTGAATATTTTCTAGGATTCCATTTAAAATTTTTGATTTTTATTTTACTATATCTCTTTGTATACAGTTTCCAGTGGTGGCTCTAGGGATCACAATATACATACTTGACTTACTGTGATCAGTATTTTATCACTTCCAGTTTTATGTATAACCTGACCACTATACAGGTCCCTTTGCTCTTCTATTATGTTGTATTTGTTGTATATATTATATTTGCACATATTGAAAACCCAACCAGTGTTATAATTTTTGCTTTCAACTGTCTTATATTAAATATTTTAAATAAAGTTAAGAGGAGAAAGGCAGTCTATTTACCCAGGTACTTACCATTCTTATTGCTCTTGATTCATTGTTCACATCCCAAGTTTCCTTCTGATATCATTTCTCTTCCTTCTGAGTAACTTCTTCTATTCTTTTTCTTTTCTTTTCTTTTCTTTTGAGACAGAGTCTTGCTTTGTTGCCTAGGTTGGAGTGCAGTGGCATCATAGTAGGTCACTGCAACCTCCAACTTCTGGGCTCAAGCGATCCTCCTGCCTCAGCCTCCCGAGTAGCTAGGACTACAGGCACACATCACTATGCCCAGCTGACTTTTTTATTTTTTGTAGAGACATGGTCATGCTCTTGCTCAGGCTGGTCTCGAACTCCTGACCTCAAGCAATCCTCCTGCCTTGGCTTCCCGGAGTGCTAAGATTACAGGCTTGCATCACTGAGCCCAGCCCTGAGTGACTTCTTTTAACATTTCTTTTAGAACAGGTATTCTGGTGACAAAAATATCTTAGTTTTCTTTCATCAAAGAATATCTTTATTTTGTCATCACTCCTGAGGGATGTTTTTGCTGGATATAGCATTCTGGGTTGAAAATTCTTTTATCTCTTTAAAAATGTTCTGTTTCCCCTTGGCCTCCATGATTCTGAATGAGAAATCTGCAGTCATTTGAATAATTGTTTCTCTATATGTCATGCATTATTTTTCTATGGCTGTTTTCAAGATTTTTTATTCATCTTATATGTTTAGCAATTTGGATTATAATATGCTTGGGCATGGACTTCTTAATTTATTTTGTTTAGAATCTGCTTATTTTCTTGAATCTGTATGTTTGTACATATGATGTGGGAATTTTATAGCCCTTATTTCTTTAAATACGTCTTTTTTCTGCACCACGTATTTTCCTCTCTCGTTCCGGGACTCCAGTAACATGAAGGTAGACCATTTTGTGTTGCTCCATAGGTACCTGAAGCTCTGTTTATTTTTTTTTTCAGATCAGATAATTTCCTCTGATCTATTTTCAAGTTCATTGACTCTTGCCTCTGTTGGCTCCACTGTGCTACTGAATCTATCAAGTGAATTTTAAAATTCTGGTTATTGTATTTTTCAATTCTAAAATTTCATTGATTCTTTTTTATAGCTTCTATTTTTCTATTGAGACTTTCCAACTTTCCATTTATTTCGAAAGTGTTTGTCCTTACTTCTTGGAACATAGTTGTAATACTTGTTTTAAAGTCTTTGTCTCAGCCAGGCATGGTGGCTCACATCTATAATCCTAGCAGTTTAGGAGGCTGAAGTGGGAGGATCACTTGAGGTCAGGAGTTTGAGATCAGCCTCAGCAGGAGTGAGACCCCATCTCTACTAAAAATAGAAAGAAATTAACCAGGCAACTAAAAATAGAAAAAAAAAATTAACCTGGCATGGTGGCGCATGCCTGTAGTCCCAGCTACTTGGGGGCTGAGGCAGGAGGATTGCTTGAGCTCAGGAGTTTGAGTTTGCTGTGAGCTGGGCTGATGCCATGGCACTCTAGCCTAGGCAACAGAGTGAGACTCTGTCTCAAAAAAAAAGTCTTTGTTTCATAAATTCAATATCTGGATACTCTTGCTATTGATATCTGTTGTGTTTTCACCTGAAAGTTGTTAAACTTTTTTTTTTTTATTTTTTATATGTTGAGTACTTTTGGGTTATATCCTAGCCATTGAAATATCACGGTATGAGACTCTGAGTCTCATATTTGTTTAGATCCTATATAGAAGATTATTATTATTATTTGTTTTTTTTTTGAGACAAGGCCTCTCTCTGTTGCCCAGGCTGGAGTGCAGTGGCTTCATCATAACTCACTGCAACCTTGAACTCCTGGGCTTAAGTGATCTTCCTGCTTCAGCCTCCCAAGTACCTGGGACTACAGACACCTGCCACCATGCCCAGCTAATTTTCATATTTTTGTAGAGATGGGATCTCACTCTTGCTCAGGCTGGCTTTAAACTCCTGGCCTCGAACTCCTGGCCTCAGGGATCTTCCTGCCTCAGCCTCTCAAAGTGCTAAGATTATAGGTGTGAGCCATCATACCCAGTCAGAATGCTGATTTTTTTTTTTTTTTTTTTGGCCAAGCAATTGATCCAGTTAGTTTCAGGCTACAAGTTCTGACACACCTTCTTTGGGCTATGGTTTCGATGCCAGTCTAGTTTTCAAAGCATTTGTAGTGCTAGTCAGATGTATTCTACATATTCACTATGCACTGGCCATGCTGGGATCTTGGCAGTGGTCTGTTCTCTGATACAATTCTCAAAGTCTTTGGTATGGGCTTAGGATCAGATCCATATGTGCTTACTTCAGGGATAAGCTAGGAATACATAGACTACTTTATTAGATCTCTTTCTCTAGCTGCCTTCTCATTTTGATCTACCTGACATGCTGGCTCTCAGGGTCCACTCTTCCTGATCCTCTGATTCGAAAGCCAAGGCTTTATTTTCACCATTACATCACACACTGTGTCAGCCTCTAAGGCTAAGTGGCAGAATGAGGGAGGGAAAGAAGGAGAGAGTGAGAGAGAGAGACTGAGAGCGGGAAAGAGAGAGAGAGAGAGAGAGAGAAAATTCCTTTCCTCAGGATTTCAGGTGCATTCCTGGCTGTGTTTGGTGTTGCCCACTAACTACTGCCCAGTCACTGGCAGACACTGTGGTATTGCAGTTTTGGGGTAGGGCTTGCCTAGGGGCTGGGGTTATATATAAAAAAAAAAATAGAACTCGATCAAACAAACAAATGAAAAATCAGGAAATTGCACCTACTCTCTCTGTCCTATAGAGAAATTCCCTTTCCCATTACTCAGACCAGAAACAGAGTGCTTCTCTTAGAGCTCTTTCTGCTCATGCTGTGTACATAGTTCTAGGATTCATGTTGCATTTTAATCGAAGCCAGATAATACAGAAGGAAAAAGGAACAGAAAATTACCTGCCATATTTAGATCATTTGTGCTCAGAGTTCCGATTTCCTTCCTCAGTCAGCCCGCTACCATTTAGTTTCTACTTAAAAGACAGCTGCTTCATGCATGCTGCATTGGTTTTGGTTGCATTCAGTGGGAGAGAGAGGGTGGAGGCTGCTTACTCCATCTTACTTATAACCGATCCTATTTTAATATATTAGTAGAGGCCCGACTGGAGGTAGTGAGACTGGTTGGTAGGCTGTTCTAGAGTCAAGAGTCAAGATGGGAAATGATGATGACCTCTCCTAGGAAAGTAGTAGGTTCATGGAGAAAAGTGTGTGGCTTAGCTACTGATGATATAGAATAAAGAGAATGTGGTGACCGAGTCAGTGTGAGGGCAGAGAAAGGGGAGGATGTATGTATGACACTGAAGTACCTGGATCAGGTAACTGGGTGTAAGGTGACGTCATTCACTACCAGGGTGAACATAGACGGAGGGACAGATCCAGGGGAAATAGGTTTGGTTTGGAATATGCAGAGCCTGAGACACCTGAGGAACATTTTAGTGGAGATATCTAGAAGGCAATTTGGCACATGAGTCTGAAGTTAAAGAAATGTCCTGGGCTTAAGGATAGATTTGGAAGTCATCAGTTGCAGTAGGCACCAACATTTGTTTGCCTGTGGCAACCCATCCCTAACTCTTGGCCACAGAAGTGGCTAATCCACTCTCAACTCTAGAAGTTGGCCTTGAGTGGACTAAACTTATTATCATATCCCACTCCCCTTGGCTATAGGGATTGGTTCATGGCTAAACTCGTAACTGAATGAGAATGAGATCCAGCACTTCTGTCCCATAATCTTGGGAAGGCATATTTTGTTTCTAATTGGAGTTGATCTGATAGGAAGTCAGGTCTGAAGATGCTGCTGCCATCTTGCTTCCCTGAAGCAAGAGCCGTCTGAGAACAGGAGAGCAGGAGAGGAAGCTGAGCTGAGGGACAGGGAACAGGTGGGTCTAGAGGATGTTATTTGAGCCCTTGGTCAATCTGTGCTTAGTCTCTGGGCTTTTCCATCATTTGAGCCAATAATTTCCATATTTCTTAAGCTAGGTTAGATTAGGTCTAGTGAAAGAGTTCTGAATGATACATAAGCTTCTCGCAGGTATGGAAGCCACAGTGATGAATGAGATTGTGGGATAAGAATATGCCAAGAGGAAGAAGAAAAGGGGAGCCCATTTCAAGAAAGAGGAAGAGGAGCTCATGAAAGAGCTTGAGAGGAGTACTCAGAGAGAGAGAAGGAGAGTTCTTCGTCTTGGAAGCACCAGAAAGAGAGTGACTCGAAAAAGAGAGAGTAATTAACAGCGTAAAGTACTTACGGGGGATCAGTCAAGATAAGAACTGAGACGAGCCCTTTGGATCTAACAAGGAGGATGTTGACAAACAGCTGTAGTTACCAAGCTAGAAGAGTCCTTTCGACTCATTACTCTGCACCCTCTTCTGCAGACGAGGAAATTGAGGCAATGAGATACTTAGTGTTTTTGTTTTTAGGTTTTTTTTTAAGTGGCAGATACAGAATTATAATAAGGTCGGAGCTCTAAGGGTCCTTAAAGGCACCTGATCCAATCGCTATCCAGTACTTGGGTCTCCTCTACAGCAGCCCTCTGAAGCCTGTGCTTAAATGCTTCTACTGAGAGGAATTTGTTAGTTCCCAGGTCTAACGAGAACCCCTAGTTTCTGGCTCTTTCTACCTTGTTCTCTTTCTACCACAGAGCAGACACATGCCAGGAGATTGTGTGCATCCTGAGTCAATCCCTGGGAAAGCTGATTGGATTTGGGGAACTCAGAAGATAAAGTCAGATTTTGAGTTTTAAGGAGGCTCTTAGTGAAAATGGGACCCTCTCCTCCTAGCTTCGTCTATTCCCTAAATTAAGCCAAATCCTTAAGGAATTCTGGGACCAGGATTTTCCAGCATAACATATCCACATGGATGTTCACAGACACCTCAAGCCCAATATGTCAAAGGCTGGACTCATGGCCATCCTCTGCCAAAACCTGCTTTTATTCTTGAGACTCCGACTCCCCTTCCAACCAGGTGCTCAAGACAGAACTCTGCAGGTCCTCTTGACTCTTCTCTTTCCTCTATTCCCCATGTTTTATGAATCACCATTGTTCTTCCCAGGTGTCCCTAAAACTTGTCAATGTCTCCTCACTCCACCATCCATCTCAAGTACACGCCACCGTCGGCTCCTGCCTGGACAATGATCAGCCTCCCAGCAGGTTTCCTGCTCCCGGTGTCTTCCCGTATAGCCTGTCCTCCACGCCGAAGCTTTATTATCCCTCGGGTTAAAATACGAGCTCCCTAACATGGCCTGGAGTTGGTCCTTACTTCTGGGACTTCTGCCTGCTCCTTGGTCTCATCTTGTGCCTCCCCTTCTCGCATTCATGTCTTCCCTTCCTTGGCCAAGCCATGCTATTTTTCTCCTTTACTTCTTTTCGTCACATGCCATTCCCATTATTGGAACCCCTTCTCATCACCTCCTTCTTCCCTTCACTAATACTGCGTATACGTTTTTAGGATTTTTGTTTGCATATCACCTCCTCGATGAAGCCTTCCCTAACTACCCATCACAGGTAGGACTGGTGCCACCCTTGTCCGTTCGCAGGTCCTCGGGACTCCACTAGGACAGAACTTCCACTATTCTCTAGTTACCTGATTTGAGTCTTTCTCCCCATTTGACTCTGAGGTCTGTGAGCCCAGGGACTGTCTGCCCTCTCTTTTGCTGTATTTTTACTGCCTGGCACCGTGCCTAGCACACAGGGTATGTTAAGTGCATACAAGTCTATGGTTTAATTATTTGCTTAATGCTTATGGTGTTCTTGGCACCACTTGGCTGAAAAGAAGCTGAGCTCAGATGAATTGACACTCAAACATTCTTACTACACCTTACAGAATCCAGCTAGACATCCTCTAAATTCTTTGCTGTCCCAGGAAGTACTAGGTGTAGCAGCTGAGATGGGGACCATTAAAGCCTCTCCAGGAGACCAACTCTGAAAGGTGTACCCCAGGGAGCTTCATTTCAGTATCAGAAACTTCTTTGCTGAATACCAGCAGGTCCCATGATAACATCAAAGCCAATCAGATCTCTGACTAGCATGTGCTAATTACTGTTAGTAAACATGATTCAAGCCCACATCTAAAGCCTTGGTAGCCTAATTATCCAATCACTGATTCATTCAGCAATTATTTATTTATTTATTTTGAGACAGGGCTAGGTGCAGTGGCATCATCGTAGCTCACTACAACCATAAACTCCTGGGCTCAAGTGGTCCTCCTGCCTCAGCCTCCCAAATAGGTGGGACTACAGGAGTGTGCCACCATGCCCAGGAAATTTTTCTATTTTTTTGTGGAGGCAGGGTCTCACTATATTGCTCAAGAGATCCTCCCACCTCAGCCTCCCAAAGTGCTGGGATTACAGGCATAAGACACCGTGCCCAGCCTACTCAGCAAATATTTAATGAGCTAGTCTCTGTGCTAGGTGTTCAGGGCACAAGACAGACAGGGGTCCCGGTCTATCGGTTAACATGATAGTGATCAAGTTGAGTATGGGGCAAGGGATGGCTATTAATTAAATAATTACACAGTGACTGTGATTAGTGCTGTGATGGAATAGTATTGGGTGCTGTAACAACATATAAAGGGGGACCTGATGGAGGTCTTGAGAATCAGAGGTTTCCCTCAAGCACTGGCCTAAGGTGTACATGATTCTTTGCCAGGGGATGAAGTGAGCAAGCAGTGTGCCAGGCAGGGGGAGCAGCAGAGCAAAGGGGCTTGGTGGGTGGGGAGGGGCGTGATGCCTTTTAGTTGCTGAAGGATGGCAAATGGCAAGGCTTTGAGAAGTGAGATGGGTAGAAGGAGGTTAGGGGAGAAATCAGGTCCAGACCATGCAAAGCGTTGTAGGCCATAAGGATTTATGGATTTTATCTAAGAACAATGAAAAGCTCTCACTAAGAACTGTTTGATGCTCTGAGGAAACAGGAGTGGCTAGGGTCAAGTACTTGGCATGTATTTAATTGTTATAATGTTCATGCATGATAGGTGTGGTAGTTTCAAAACTTGGCTGCAAATGGACACTCCTTCCATTTAGAGGTAGGGTCTATGTCCCCTCCCCTTAACCTAGGTGTGCTTGGGATGGCTTTGACCAACAGAATGCAAAAGAAGTGATACTGTGTGACTTGTAAGGCTAGGTTTTAAAAGGTCGTCCGCCTTCAGCCTGTTCACTGAAACACTAGCTCTTAGAGTCTTGAGCCACCATGCCAGAGAGCCCACAGGTAAGTGTCCCAGTCACTGTTTCAGCTGAACCCAGCCCTTTAGTCACCTCCTCCCCCCACCCCCTGGGACTACGTGAGTGAAAAAGCTCCCAGTTTATTTCAGCCCCCAGGCATTTGGCTTTTCCCTTCTGAGACCGCAGACATCATACAGCAGAAACAAGCCATACCTGCTACGTCCTGTCTGAATTCCTGACCTAAGAATCTGTGAGCATAATAACATGCTTGCTTTGTTATACCACAAAGTGTTAATGTGGCTTGTTATGCAGGAATAGATAGCTGGGAAAGTAGATGTTGTTCGTATTCTTCCCATTTTACAAATGAGGAAACTGAGTTTCAGAAAGATTAAGCAACTCGATCAGGTCCCACAGGTAGGTAGTCAATGGCAGAGCCGCAATCTGAAATCAAAATCTGGCTAATTGCAGAGCTTGCACTCTTTTGCTGATCCCAGACACCAATCCCACACTGAATGAGGCTGCCTCACAAAATCTCCCAAGCTCCCTGTTACTGTTCTTCAATCTGGGGACCCACTTTCGTCAATCTAGAGTTCAATGACTAGGATTTGGTTACAGAAACAGCCTTCATGACACATTTGATTTGCATTCTTTTCGAATAATTGAAAGATATTCACTCTGCAATTATTTCTTTCCTGAGTTTATTTCCCCTCCACACCCACAGGCAGGAGCCAGACACTTCTGCCAAGCCCGACGGATCCGCTCCTCCCCCGACACTGTCCCCATTGCGCTAATGCCCACTGGTCCCCATTAAATCCCAATCAGGCTTGTGAGAGAGCTGATTCAGGCGCCCCACACCCCCTCCCCCGGAAGAGTTAGGGATGAGCAAATCGCTTATTGGAGTAATTCTGGGAGCCGAGGCAGAGCCATGGCTGGAAGCCACCCACTAACTAGAAACCCAGGACATCAATCAGCCAAACTGATTCTTCCACTGCTGCAGCCATTAAACAGTTATCTTTGCTCGAGGCTTTTTCCAAAGTTACTCAATCAGTGGGTTCCTGGGCAATAAGTCACCGCAGCCTCACTCCACTGTCTCTGTGTCCTGGGGCTGTCTCTTTACTCACTTCTTGAGAGGGGTTGAAGTTCATTTGTTGCACTCTAAAAAGAAGAGAGCCTACACCGCTTGCGTACACATTCTGGATGTAGCAGGAAGATGAAAAAGGAGCCGGAGGTCTGCTGGGGTATCAATATACTTCTCATTTGACGTCCTACGGAGGCGAGGGGAGGATGTCATTTCATGGCGTCCCCTGCTGGTACCCTTGTCCAACTACGACCGATGCATGATCCAGCCTTCAGGGGCCCCCTTACAAGCCAGGTGCGGGTGGGGAGGGGAGCCCTAGCCATACAACTTTCTTTCCACATTTTACATATGGAGAAACTGAGGTCAGAAACAAAAGCATAATTTACCCAAGGTTGAATAGTGAGTCAGTGTGAAGGTTAGCATGAGCCTCTCCTGGACAAGCACTTTTTTCTAGGTTCTAAGAGTGCCTAGAACAGACTAAGTGGCTCTGATTGGCAGCACAGCATGACATTGGGAGGCTCTGGATTCGAATCCGAGCTCTGCCACTTAATCGTCATGAGAAGGCAGTTCTCCAAGCCTCAGTTTTCTCATCCGTAAAATGAGGGTAAAAAGAAAAGGGATATAATATGGTTACATGAAGATTCATTCATCCACACGTCCATTCAGAAACTACTGAGTATCTGTTATGTGCCAGGCACTGTGCCGAGTGTTTGGGATATAATGATGAATAGACCATTGCTGTACTTTTTTTTTAGGGTGGCAGTCCCGTGAGAAAATTAGATGGCACGTGCAAACACACAGCAGAAATTCAACAACTGTTGAAAGGGGCAACATTTCCCTCTGGTTCTCCCAACTTTTTAAGTATCAGGAGGCTCTGGGCCTCGGCCCAGCTGTATCAGCCTGGGAATGTTGATGACTTGAAGAGATTAAGTTATTAAAGGTCAAGGCCACATAAATCTCTGTATTCTCCAGTATGTCTGGCCCCAGGATGTGCTCGGTAAATATTTGTTTGGCTGCACTAACGCCCCACATTCTGGCTGCCTCTGCCTCCTCGGCTGCCAGCCGATCGCTGTCCGTGGTGCTGAAAAGCAAATTCCTGCTGCTCAGCGAGAGGCAGCACAGGTGCTCAGGCAGAAAATGGAGCCCAGGGGACGTGAGCAGAGAGACGAGGAATGAGCCAGCTTTTCACTGGCTATTAGTGACATCTTCATTTTGCCGCCTCTTGGAATCCAAAGCTGATATTGCTTTTTTCAGCTGTCCCCACTTGGCGTTTCTTTCTAGCTGGAAACACTGCGCAGATAGGTGTTCTTAATAACTACGCAGTATGATAATCTCTACAGTGGGGGAGGTACTGGGAGCCCACAGCCCTATATAAAAATGTTCTGGAAAAGTGGTGAGCCCTTTCTCCAGCTTCTTCCTGGGCAAGGAAAAAGCAGCCATCATAGATTCCTTCTCCAGCTGATTTCATCCGTGTCTGTCACTCAAGCACGTAGGCAGCTCTGAGTCAGAACAGTAGTTGTGACTCAGATATAGGTGGTAGAGTCATATATATGGTATACGGTGGAGTCATATACTAATATGACTCCAACCAGAAAAAGGTAAGGTCTGAGAATTAATAGGCTGAAGCTGTGTGAATGTTCCAACTGCCTAGGGATTTGTTTTGACCGGTGTTTAATGTGATACTTTTTTATTCACTCATTCTATAAATATTTATTGAGCACTTAGCATGGCCTGGCACTGCTATAGGAGCTCCAGATACAGTCAAATACAAGAGAGACAAGGTTTCCAGCTTCCTGAAACTTACATTCCAGTGGGGAGGCAAAAAGTAAACAAGTACACAAATGAATGTGCAGTGTCATTCCAGGAAAGAGGATAGACAATGATAAGGAATGTGGATAAAGTAATCATGGGAGGCTTCTTTGAGGAGGTGACATTTGAGCACAGATGTGAATGAATGAAGAGAATAAGACATGCAAATATTGGAGGAGGGCAGTATTCCTGGAAGAGGTGACAAGAGCAAAAGCCCTGGAGTGGGAAAAATATGGTATATCCAAGGAACAGCAAGCAGGCCAGTGTGAATGGAGCAGATTTACCAAAGAGGGCACTCTAAAGGGTTGGGTAAAGCCACAGAGACCAGCTCCTGTAGGTCCTGAGGAGGACAGAGCAAAGTGCTTGGAATATGAGAAAGACTTACAAAATGCCAGTTAGTGCTGCAGCTGCCATGAATGTGCCATAGCACTGGATACCCCCAGGATACAGGGACCATTAGAGAAGAGCTCCTGCCTTTACAGAGCTCATTATGTCTGATGATCTAACAAATGGAGGCCAACAGGAACTGGCAGCATACTATTGACTTAGCCAACATTTTTTAAAGGATGTACTATGTACCCAGCCACCACTGTCTAATGCAAATCTCAGGTCTAGCAGCCGGGGAAAAGCATCACTGGATGGAACAAAAATGTCTCAAGACAAATAAGAAGCTCCAGGCATCAGAATATGAGACAAAGCCACCTTGCTGTGATTCTTACCTGTTCTTCAATAGGGCATCTTGAGGGATGGGGAACGACAGTAGGCTATGCCTTAAGAAACGTGTGCTCCCGAAGCCCCCAGCACTGGGGCTCCAGTCCCCTTTACTCAGAGGACAGCAGTGTGGGCTAATTCCTGCCAGACAGCAGGAGGAAAGCAACTTACATCCCAAGCATGTTTGCTAAGAATTTCATTTAGTCTTCACATCAACTCCACAGGGTGGTGGGGCATTATCATCCCTGTAAGGAGGCTCCCAAGTCCCTGAACAAAACCCTGCCAAGCAGGGAGAAGAGTCCCTTCCCCACTGGTCTTAGGTTACAAAGGAATTTTGTATACCCTGTCTTATGTGCTGTAGGGTTCTCAACATCTTTGAGATGTTAGCAGAGTAACATTTATTCATTTGACAAATGAGAAACTGAAGCTTGGAAAGGTTAAGTAACTCACCCAGGGTCACAGAGCACTTAAGAGATAAAACAGGATTCAGTTTCAAATTTGTCTGACCCCAAAACCATTTGAAGTCCTAATTTTTTCTCAGGTCTTAAGCATGTAGTTCATTTGTTTGGCTTAAAAAAAATAACCGATCCCCTGCATATGCAGAGCCGATTTCAATAATGGTAGCACCTGACATCTCCACTCTTTCCAAGGCACAATCGTATTCTTGACTTCTCTTAATCTTCCCAATAATGTTGGAAGGTAGCGGTGATGAGAATAATAATAACAGCATTATCGTCATTAAGTATGTAGTAGGCATTGTTCTAAGTATCTTACATATATTTATTTCATACTTGCAACAACTCTATGAGGAAAGTGTCATTGTTATTTTCATTTCACAGATAAGAAAATTTAAGCCCAGAGAGGTTAAGTAACTTGCCAAAGATCACACAGCTAGTCAGGGGCACAGCCAGGCAGTCTGTCTCCCAGACCCTTCCTTGCTCTTAATCACTGTATTCTGTTGATAAAGACACCATTACGCAGAGAGGTAAGCAACTTGCCCAGTTATACACTGTCCAGAAATGGGGGATCAGACTTGAACCTAGAATCAAACCCCAGGTTATTTATGTAGCACCACACTGCCTCTTTCAATGCTAAAGCAGAATAAAGGAGAGAACCTGTTCTATGACACTGTCACAGAAGCACAGAGCCATTTTAACGCTGCCACCAAGCCCCATGGGGATTTTATTTAAATGACGATCTGCACTGTGCAGTTGTCTGATATTCCCTCCTACTTACTCTTCTCAAATGTGGAAACCATGTCACTCCACGCACCCCGCCCCCAGCACGTAAATGCCTAACCAAAGAAGCCGAACCTTTCTTTAGGGCTGAAGTGTTCAGAAAGCTCCCTTCTTAAATGCCATTATTCCAGGAACTTGTAAGGATGACTCAGAGAGGGGGAAGCTACAATGGAAAATTAATGATCTTACCAGAGATGGGACCCAGGCTGAAGACCCAGCTTTACACTGATATAGACCCTTCCACGAGGGCTCCGAGGAGTCCTGAGTTGTCACTGACCAGTTATTAAAGGGAGGTCAGAAACAGGGCTCCCAGCTGCTTCCATTTCCTGCAACTCTTTTTTTTTTTTTTTTTTTTTTGAGACACAGTCTCGCTCTGTTGCCCGGTCTAGAGTGCCGCGGCATCAGCCTAGCTCACAGCAACCTCAAACTCCTGGGCTTAAGCGATCCTCCTGCCTCAGCCTCCCGAGTAGCTGGGACTACAGGCACATGCCACCATGCCCAGCTAATTTTTTCTATATATATATTTTTAGTTGTCCAGATCATTTCTTTCTATTTTTCAGTAGAGACGGGGTCTCGCTCTTCCTCAGGCTGGTCTCGAACTCCTGACTTTGAGCGATCCACCCGCCTCGGCCTCCCAGAGTGCTAGGATTACAGGCGTGAGCCACCGCGCCCGGCCCTGTAACTCTTAATATTACTAAATGTGTGGCAAAACTGGGAGGGTGAGGCGTGCATGTGAAAGGGTATGTTTGCATGGGTGCTGCTGTGGTTGCTGTGTGTGTGTGTGCGTGTGTGTGTATTTGGGTGTGGTCGTGTTTCTGTGAGTTTGTGTGTGAGTCTGAGAGTGCCGGTGGGAGTGTGTATTTGATCATGTTTTCATGTATCTGTTCATGACTGTGTGCATATGAGCATTTGGCGTGAATCTATGTGCATGGGTTTGTGGGTACTTGTGGGTCTCTGTACATTTCTGAGGACTTCTATGGGGGGAATCCTAGGTGTTTAGCTAGAAACTGGCAAGGACAGGCAGGCTAAGACAGTGAAAGCAGTTACAGGGCAAGTCTTTTGATGCTGCTATGAATGTAGCAGAAGAAAAAGCAGTGGACGTCAAATCACATATAAAACCTTTAAAAAGCTTTCATCTTTAATTAGGGGAAGATTGGCTACTATTAACAATCGTAGTTTATAATTAACAATAGTATTGTAGAACTAGTCGTACTAGCTCCCATTTGGAGAATACCTACTAAATGTTCTGCATATAAATTATCTGCCATTCTTATCACAACTCTGTGCTATCATTATGTCCATTTTACAGAGGAGGGACCTGGGATTCAGGGAGGTAAAGTAACTTGTCCAAGGTCACACAGTGAGGAGTTGAACCAGGAGGAGAACTCAGGTCTGATTCCAGAAACCGAGCTTTTTCCACCAGTCCAGACTGCAATATTTCACCTGCACCAACCCCCAGCCCCAGAATGTGAAGAAGAAGGGCTTAGGATGGCAGAGTGGGTGCCGGACAATGGGACGAATGAGGTTCTAGGCCCCGCTTGGCCATGTAGTTGTGTGGCCTTAAGACCATAGCTCTTCTCTCTGGACCTTAATTCCCTCATCACTAAAGTGAGGATTGCATTCATTGGTCTGATAGGTGCTTCCCTGTCTGACCATGTGGGCCACAGGGCAGGGGGCTCTGTGGGTGGCCCCCATACCACCTGGGGAGCGTTGAACTGGAAAAGGGCCTCTGTGTGGGGGCAGAAGAGGAAATTCAAGACGCGTGTCCAGCTGGCCTCGGACACTCACCCCTTTCCTTCCCACACGTGGTGGACGTGCCTGCTCAGGCCTTAGTACCCATTCCTGCACCTTTCTTTCCCTCTCTTGTTTCGAGTGTGTCTTCCCACACTGCAGAGATGGGAGTCGAAAACTCTTTTCCCCTGACTCCTTTGCAGCTAGAGTTCTAGATGTCAATGAAGTTCTAACAATCAGCCAGACTGTGTGGGGTTTAGATGATGGAAATGAACGGAGGCTGGCAAAGTCTCCTGGAGGCAAAAAAGGTTGATGTAGCCCCTTCCACTTGCTCTGTATTTTTCTTTATTTAACAAAAATGTGACGTCTGGAGCTGTGGCAGCCATTCTGGGACAATGCTGCTCTGGCTTTGTCCTCCAGCAAGAGCAGTCATGGGAGTGTGGGGGTTTCTGCAGCAGTATCTCAGGGTTCAGTGGCCACCCCCATGGGTGTTGAGAGCCAGTTGTGATGGTGGCATCGTGGCTCACTAGTCCCAGCTTCCAGATCCCTGGATGCTAGTGTAGGGGTAAGCTCCTGAACTCAATAGTTGCAGGGGTGGCTTCCTGTTTGCTCAGCTTTCTGATTGCACAGCCAGTGAGTCATGTGGTATTCCGGCAGTCATTTCTGGAGGCCCATCTACTCCAGCACCCTCCTTCCCCAGTGCATTTTAAAGTTCCTAATCTGCTATGTTAAGTCCATTATTGATTTTAAAAGCCTGGATAGTTTCTTTCTTCTGTATTGAACCCTGACTGATCACCATGGAGCACTCCTACTCAACCTTCAAAACCCAGCTTTGGTCTCCAGCTCCAGGATAACTTCCCGTATCAACCAGACTGGCTTGGGTACCTCTCCTGTGTGATTCCACAGTTACTTCTGTCTCAGACGTCTCCATGTGGTACAGAAATTAATTATTTACTTCCTATCATCCACACCAGACTGTGAGCCCCAGAGGGCAGGAACTGGGTCTTCTCAGCCATGCAGCTGAGTGTTTAGCAGAGAACCTGGCCTAAAGTAGATATTCTGGGAGTGTTTTGGGGAATGTATACAGAAAAGGCCACAACCTGTCAGTTCAATAGGATTTAGGACAAACTGGAAGATTCATAGACTGAGAAAAAAAGCAATTTAATTTGCCCCTTTGGGAAAAAGAAACTCACCTTTAGTGAAAAGCTTTTATTAGGAGTGATGTACCCCATGGAGCTCACGGGAGCCGCTCTTAGATCAAGGGTCTCATTGCAGATCAAATACCCAGATCTCTCGGGTGGATCTGTCCTCTAGCTCATGCCCAGGCTGCTGCTGAGGAATTAAGAACTGGCAGCTTTTGAGAGTCAGCTTGGTGAGTGAAAAGAGCCCTGGCTTTTGAGGCAGACAGATTGGGGTTGATATCCCAGCTCTCCCACTTAGCGACTGTGCAACCTCAGGCTAGCGACTTCGCTGCTGTCAGCTCAGTCTCCTCATCTGCAAAGTGGAGCTACTGTTATCTACCTCTTAGGGTTGTTGTGAAGATTAAATGAGATACTTTAGGAGCCATGCCTAGCACCTAGTGGGGGCTTGATACATGGTGATGATAATGAGATTTCAGTGATTTGAGATTTAAGATTTTTCTCTTTTTCATTTGGGTAAAGACATTTCACATCATTGCCCAGCGGCCTCTAGACCAGGCATCCACTCCCACTACTGACCTCTTGTTTGGCAGATGTCATAAGCATGCTCCAGACTTAATATGAAGCCTGTAGTCCAGGGCTCAGAACATAGTAGGTGCTCAGTAAACAGGAGTTCCTTCTCCTTGCCATTGCACCTGGCACAGGGTAACTCTCAGTGTGTAATAGCATTTATGCACTTGCTCTTGGTAGCAGCTTGGGGTAGTAGTTCAAGGCATGGGCTTTGCGGTCCGATGGACTTGGGGTCTATTCCATTTATGAGCTGTGTGGCCTCAGGCAAGTCACCACCTCTCTGAGTTCAGTTTCTTCCTCTGGCAGATGAAGGCAAAAATAGCATCTACCTTGTCGGTTTGCTATGAGGATTAAATGAGGTAATACAATGAGATGAATTAGCAGTGAGGAGTGCCAAGTAGACAGATAATAACTATTAGCCAGGAGCAAGGGAGCTGTATTGCAGCTTCCGAGAAAAGGAGAGAAGTGGGAGTCTTGCCCACTGGGAATGGGAAGTTCAGGGGCAACGAGCACATCCATGATGTGCACGAGCATCACCACTATCTATTTCTGGAAGAAACTCTGCACCCTTTCGTCAGCCACTCCCCAGTTCCTCCTCCCCCCAGCTCCTGCTAAACTCTGTTCTACTTTTCAACTCTATGAATTTGCCTACCCCAGGTACATCTTCAAACTGGGTTCATACAGTATTTGTCCTTTTGTGTCTCGCTTATTTCACTTAGCAGAATGTTTTCAAGGTTCGCCCATGTTGTAGTGTGTATCAGAACTTTTTCCCCTTTTATGGCTGGATAATATTTTGTTGTATGTCTATACCACACTTTGTTTATCTATTCCTGTGTTGATGGACACTTGGGTTGTTTCTGACTTTTGGCTATTGTGAATAATGCTGCCATGAACATTGGTGTACACGTATGTGTTTAAGTCCCTATTTTCAGTTCTTTTTGGTATATACCTAAGAGTGAAATTGCTGAGTCGTATGGTAATTTTATTTAACATTTTGAAGAGCTGCCAACATTTTTTTCCATGGCACTGCACCGTTTTGTGGTCCAGCCACGTTGCGTGAAGTTTCCAATTTCTCCACATCCTTCACCTGGGCTCTTTGAGGTGCATTAGAGACCCTTCTTTGTTTGGCAGACCCCTCTTTGAAGGCTGGCGGTCGTAATGGCACCCCACCTCGGGGGTTATCTATTCAGGGAGCCTTTCCTGGGCATCCCTGACATCCCTGGCCAGAGTCTGCCGCTGCTGCCTCTGTGTCTCGCGTCGCTTTGCTTTTGCACCTGCTCTGTAATTTTTTATGCCAACATATGTCCCCCGCTGGACTGCGAGCTTACAGAGGGCAGGAATCGTGTTGGATTTGAATCTGAATCACCAGCGTCAAGAAATGCTCACGAACCAGGTGGAAATGACGGAGCACCTTGCTTCTCAGATCTCTGGGTTCTTTGTCAACGTGGAAAACCATTTTCAACACTTTCCAGCCACCAAGCGCTCTTCAGACAAAGCGCTGTGCCTTCACGGGCCGTTCGGGGTCCCGCATGTCCTTCAGCCTTGTCTCTCCCGACGCCCCATCTTTCACTCTGTGCCCAGCCACACTAAACTGCTTATAGTTCTTTTAGTCATCAACTCAACAGATGTTCACTGAGCACCTGGTATATGCTGGAAGGACAATATGCCTGCCATCATAGAGTTTACATTCCACCAGGGGAGATGGACAATAATCAGATGAACTAATAAATATGTCATGTCAGCTGGGACAAACTGTGGAAACCAGTAGAGCTGGGCGGAGGATGGAGAATGGCGACGCATAGGGCGTGTGGGAGAGACCTGTTTGAGGAAGGATCATTTAAGCCCAAACCTGAACGCTGGGATGGAGTGATTAGCAGGGACGAGGGTGTTCCTGAGAGACGGCAGCAGGTGCAGAGTCCCCGAGGCAGGACCGTGCTGAGTTTGTCTGAGGAGCGGCAGGGAGGCCGGGCGGCGGCACCGCGGGGAGGACAGGAGCTTGGCAGGGAGCAGTCCCGGCAGCGGAGGCGTGCGGATCTTATTCCAAGTGGGATGGAAAACCACTGGAGTGTTTTAAGCAGGGGTGCAGCACGATCTGAGTTACCTTCTTGGAAGACTCTCTCTGGCTGCTGAGGAGTGAAGCTCCTTCGGGGTACGGTCAGGGGTGAGGGCGGAGGGGCAGCCAGAGGGCAGGGGCGGTCACCCAGGGGAGGAGTGATGGCGCCGGCCTGGGGCGGTGGAGCCATGCACAGTGAAGACGTGCTGAGGAACTGCGTGTCGGGGCAGAGAAGGAGGGAGTCAGGGGTGGCTCCCCCACCGTCCCAGCCCCCCAGCGCCTCTTGCTCTGGGCCTTCGCTCAGCTGTTCCCTCTGCCCGGGCTGCCCGGTCCTTCCCCTTGCCTGGAAAACTCCTACTTGTGCATCAGTCCTCAGCTTCCCTCTCACCTCCTCCAGGGAGGCTTCCTCCCACCCCTGACTAGGCTGTGTCGGGAGCCCCTCTTCTGTGTCCTCGCAGTATTCCAGGTCTCCTCGTGGCCCTGCGCTTACCTTACTGCTGGGAGTGGCCGTTCTGACATCTGCCCCCCAACCTGGACCGGCAGCAATGTTGTGTGGGGCATGTTTCCCCCACCCCCAGGGCTAGGCACGGAGACTGGCACATTGGGACATTTCAGTGTGAAAGAACAAGAGAGAGAGAGAGAGAGAGAGAGAGAGAGAGAGAGAGAGAGAGAGAGAGAGAGAGAGACTCGGCTTCTGCCTCCCTCCCGCAGCGGCCAAACACAAACGTAACCGCGGCAGTGGGAGCCCCGCCCGCGCTGCCACACCCAGCCCTTGTGTGGCTTCCCCGACATTCACGCTGGACACATGGCAGCGTGAACAGTGATCTGGGAGACCTGAAGCTGACTGGAGGACGGGAACTAAATGCCACTGAAGTCCTGAGTGATCCATGTCACCTGCCACGGTGGGTCACCGGAGAACACCCGGAGCTTTGTGCAGGAGGCGGAAGCAGGGGGAGAAGCCCAGGAGCCGCACAGCACAGGGCTGGGGCGCAGGCCTGGGGTCAGGTCGCCGGGGTTCCGGCTGTGCCCTGCCGCTTTCTAGCCGCCTGGCTTTGTGCAAGTCACTTAACTTCTCCCAGCCTCTGTTTCCTCACCTGTAAGATGCGGGGAGAACTCGCCTCTAATTGCAGGGCGGTGGGGAGAATGAAGTATGTTAATAAGCATAAAGGGTTTGCAATGGGCCTGGCGGTAGGAAGCCCTTAAGAGCTGCTGGCTTTGTTTTTTCACTTTTCTGTCTTCTGTCATGAGCTTCCCGAGCCCAACAAATGATGTGAGGGTTGGTTGTTTTGGGTATGTCTTTTTCTTGATTCTCTGCCTTAGACTCATGATGCACTGCGGATGTGCAGGGAAGGGGCAGGACAGAGCTTTGGAATTAGCCCTGATGACTGTATAAAGCCAGCATCATCCTCCTGTATTCAGAGGTGACTCAGGCGCTCAGTGAGGCGAGGTATCCATCAGTTGTCACACAGCGAGTGAGGCCGGGGAGCCCGGCTGAGCCCATGGTTTCCTGCCACCCCATTGCTGCTGCCCTGGGGGGCTGCACTGTGACCCAAATGTCGCTGAGCTCAGGAGAGGGGTGGGCTTTACGGCAAGGTTCTCTAGGACTAAGGGGGTAGGCTATTCCTGGCCTTCTGCGTGCATGCGTGTGTGTGTGTGTGCGCGTACGTGCACGCATGCGTGTATGTATGTGTATGTGCACGCATGCGTGTGTTTATGTGTGTGTGCACGCATGCGTGTTTATGTGTGTGCACACATGCGTGTGTTTATGTGTGTGTGCACGCATGCGTGTTTATGTGTGTGCACGCATGCGTGTTTATGTGTGTGCACACATGCGTGTGTTTATGTGTCTGTGCATGCATGCGTGCGTGTATGTGTGAAGGACATTGCAGGAGGAGAGGAAAAGCAGATGCAGGGACTATTTGCTCTTGGGGCTGACGTAGACTCGGGGTGAAGGATATTAAACACGAATGGCTTAGAGCAGGATTAGCCAGGAGTGTCCCTACCCGCACGGATAATCCCGGCTTCCTTTATGATGAATAATAGTCAAGAGAGGCCCCCACGCCTCTGTTCTTCCAATGTCTTCTCGCTTCCAGCCACAGGAGCCATTGTACCTTGTCTCTTAGATCCTGTGTCTGTTCTAAGCAGACCAAGGTGGGGGTCAGCGGGAGGAGGAGGCGGCGAAAGGTCCGGGGAGAGCACCGCTGGGGACAGGGTTTGGCAGGGGGTGAAGAGGAAGCTCTGGGATCCCAGGTTCCCAGGTGGCAGTGAATAGACTCCTCCCAAGTCCTTGGGGTGGCCAGGCAGGAAGCCAGCCTGAGATGTGGCCAAGCACTCACTGGACCCGGGCAGTGGCCATCGGACACCGGGCAGGGCCTCCACGCAGGGTGCCCATCTGCCTGGGGACCCAGTGTGCTCCCTCAGGAAACGGAAACAGGGAGGGGAAGGAAAGCAAGCTCGGGATCCAGAGGGGAGCATGGGGGGCTGTGGTTTGGGGGCCCGAGGGGCTGGGGTTCGACTCCTTCCCCCAGTGGCTGCGGCTCTCTGGTCTTCAGCTGCCTTATCCGTTTGAGGACACGTTGTGATACCCACGCCACGGGTCTGCCTGTCGTGTGGAATGACCAAGAGTGGGTGCTCAGCAAGTGGCCCCTTCTGTCTTCCTCCTTATGTGAGAGAGAGGAATGAGCCAGATGCAAGGAGGGGACAGCACCCCGGGCACCCTTCGCGTGTCAGAGCTGGGACGATGTGATGAATCACGGCAGGTGGTAACGGAGCGCTTGCTAAGTGCCTGGCTGTGTCAAGTGCTAACGCCCACATGCTCGTTTCACCCTCGCTAGAGCCCACCGAGCTGGATACTCTTGTCCCCGTTTTACAGACGAGCAAACCGAGGCTGGAGTTTGTAACTTGTCGGAGATCTCTCTGCGGGTGAGTGGCAGAGCTGGGAATCCAACCCACGTCTTCAATGTCATTAGGCGTAGCCCTCTTCTACCTTGTGTGGGTGGAGAGACCGAGTCCCAGAGAAGGAGGCTCCTGACCCCAGCCCTCGGTGTGGGCAGATTCAAGCCTGCATGCCTTGGGAGGGTGAGGGACTGAGCAGGGATTTGGGAGCTAGATGTACCTGACTTTGGATCGTAGTTTGATGAGTGACTTGCTGTGTGTCGTCAGGCAAGTTTCTCAGCTCTTGAGCCTCTGTTTCTTCATCTGCAAGATGGGGATGACGTGAACTATCCGGCCAGGTCACGGGGATTAGCTCTTTCAACTCCACCGACTGCCTGGTGCAGCATAGGTGCCCATGGCGCGGGCGGCCCTGCCAGACTTCTGAAACAACCGCGCCTCCCACCATCCCTGCCAGTCTGCTCTGCCTGAGAAGGGAAGCGTGTGCTCTTCCAAACTCAGAGAACCCCCCCTGTGTTCTGGAAGGTATTCGTAGCCATGAAGAGCGCAGCCTGCAAGCTGCCGCTGGCACAGGCCGAGGGTACACGCGACAGGGGTACGCAGTCCCCCGCCCAGAGTGTGTGCAAAGGCACAACGCTGCGCATATTTTGAGGGGGATTTCATGATATTCATTTTGTGTTGCCGCCAGAGAAAACTAAACTGCAGCTCCTGGCTGTCGGGGAAGGGCTGTGCTGCTGCCAGGGCTGGAGTGCCTGGCACCAGCCCCGGCATGTACCGGAGCCGACTGCCGTTTGCAGGCGAACGCACGCACAAAAACATTCCAGCACACGTGTGCACCCGCCAGCACGGAGTTTCCACAGCACACAACCCAGGGCACACCCGCGCCCGCCGCCTCCCTCCTTCTCTTCCATTGTCGGGGGACTCTCCCGGCCTCTGTCTGTCTCGGCGTCTGTTTGTCTCTCGATCAGCGTGGGTTTCGGGTCTGTCTTCCTTGTTGGTTCCTTCTCTCTCTTCCTCTGACTCTCTCTCCTCTCTCTCTGTTTCTACCTGTCTCCGAGTGTCCCCATCTCTGACACTCTGTATCTGTGTGTTTTTCTGTCTCTGCCCGGCTTTGTTCCACCTCTGCCTCTCTGACATTGCCTCTTCTCTGTTTCCCATTCTCTCTCTTTTGCTCTCTCCTCTGCCTCTGTCTGTCTGTCCGTTTCTGTCTGTCTCTCTGTCTGTCTGACTCTTTCTCTCTCTCTCTGACTCTCTGTGTCTCTCCCTCCTTCTCTGACTCTTTCTGTCTCTTCCCTTTCCCTGCCTCTGTCTCCTTTTTCCTGTGACACTCTCCTGGAAATGCATCGAAAACTGAAGTGGCCGGATTTCAGGTGACAAACAGCACTACACCCGGCACCCACCGCCTCCCCAACCCGGCTGCCTGCTTCCTCCGCATCCCTGTGGCAGAGAGAAGCCTATTGTGTCTGCCCAGGGAGTTCAAGTTGAAGGGCCTGGGGGTCTGAGCTCTGACTGCTCTCAGCTACTTCCCCATTGGCTCCGAGCAGCCTGTGCTCAGCAAGGGCTGAGCGACAGGGGAGGCTCTAGTCCATAAAAGGGGGGATGAGGCACCAGAACTGCTATTCTGAGGGGCTCGGTGGTGCGCACAGCTGCCTCTTTGGCGCCTCCTCCTGAGCCGGAGTCAGGGAGGTCCCTGAGTCGGACCAGCCACCTGCCGCCTCCGACCTGCTCGGCCAGAAGCTGCCCAGGGACACAGCAGAGCACAGGTAACATCCAAAGGGGGCACTGGGTTGCTTTCTCTTGGTTCTATTTGTCTATTTCTGGTCCTCTGGACCCAGAGATGGTGGGAGCTCAGGCAGGGGGGGTTTTAGGTTGGGGTCTGATTACCTGGCGAAGGTAGTTACCGTTGTGAGGCTAGTTTAAAAAGCCAAACAGGGAGAGCCTCCCCCTCCGTACAGTCCTGCTTAAACAGGTGGGCAGCTCTCTCCCGAGAGGACCACTCTTTGGCTTTAGCTCCAGGGTCTCCCGCCCCTTGCAATCTGCCACACAGCAGTTGCCGTGCCATTTCCAGGGTCCGAGGGGAATGGGACATCCTGAGTGGAAGAAGTGAGAGGTTTAGCTAATCAGGATGATTTTAAAGGTCAGTGATCTCACCAGACTTGGAGAACAAGGGCTTGGGGACATTAATGAGATTCAGGGCTCTGGCATTTACCATGTAACGTGTACATCGATGTACGACCAAGTTCAGCCTTTTCATTCTTTTTGGATCATGTTTAATTGCTGATAGGGTGCTGTTTTGAGCGCTTGCTTTGATGTAATTTTCCACCGAGTGAAGTTTGGGGTTGTTTTGTTGGGAGGGAAAGGGAAAAGAGAGTGACAGCCAGCCGGGAGACCAGGCTGAGCCGGTGTTTTCTTGCCAATTTTACTTTGGAAGGACTTGTTGCTCTCTTGTTAATCACAGCCAGCCAGCGGAGTCTGAGTTAGGCGGGGAGGAAGCTCAAACGGGAAAGCCATTTGCTCCCTGGTAAAAATGCCCACATTCAAAGAAAGCATTATTATCAAATCCCAAAGTTTGACTCTAGCAAAAGGCTGGGGAGCTTCAGAAAAAAAACAACCTGCTGTCGACTCCACAAGGCTGAATAGTAAATTCTGCGACTGCTTACTTTTTCCTGGGTATCTTTTATCGAGAATCTCTCCGAGCTTTACAAACATTCCTTAATTAAGTCTCCAAGCTTCCCAGGGGAAACGAGCTCCTTCGGTTATTGGATCTGATTTCAATTCCCCTCCCACAGACTGAAAGTCTTCATTATCATCTTTCTTCCAAGGGTTGGGAAAATACACAAGGCTTGCCTCTCTCATTTGACAGACATTCAAGTCAAGACCCATCACAAAGCATTTCACGATGTCAGTCCCCCCCAGCACCACCCTTTGCTGTACTTTCCTTCTCTTTCCCTCTCACCCTCTGGCACCAGCCCACCACACCTTGCCTTTGTTCTATTTTTGCAGGTCATTTATCTCCAGGCTTTGAGATCTGCGTGGGGGGAGCCGTTGCAGCAGCCCAAGCCGGTGAGTTATGCTGCCCGGGGGTGGTTTGCGTTCACTGACGGGATCTCAAGCCCACTGCTTTGCCCCAGCTGCGCTAGAGGTGTGATAGGTGGCAGGCGAATCCTGCATCTCCATTGGCAGCTGAGAGTGGGAGGTCGCAGTAGTTCCTGGGGGTATGTGGCAGCACCCAGCCCATTTTAAGGGAGTCGGCAAAGGGGCTGCCTCTGGGGCTGTTTGAGAAATTTGCAATCATCTTAAAACACATGGAATAGGGTTAGGGTTTCTTGAGGTAACTTCTGGGAGCCAGGAATTTTCCATATCTTATCAAAATGTGTGTCTCACAACACCCGAGACAGTGCTGAGTTCAAATCTCAGATCCTACCATGCATTTGCTGTGTGATTTTGGGACAGTGGCTGCCCCTCTCTGAGTCTTAATTTCCTTACTTGTATAATGAAGATAATAACAGTATTCACCCCCTAAGGTTATTGCGAGATCCCAGTGGGATGCTATAATACGCCTGGCATTTGGTAGGTATTCAATAAATGCTAGCGTGACTGCTCAAGTTTTCACGGTTCCAGCCTGGCAGGGTTGGACCTCCCCCTCCATCGATTATAATATCCTTCATCATCCCCCTCCATCATGCTGCGTGCTGTGTCCAGGAAACATGATCTAATGTCTAACATTTTCATTTGTGGGGCTGTCACTGCTCTCCCCTCCCCACCCCAACAGAAGACTTTATTTCTGCATCTGTCTCAGCAGGATCACGGAGTCTCTTCTTGATCGATCCCCCCAACTCTCCCCCCCACCGCCTCCTCCTTGGGTCCTGCTCGCACAATTGTCATATTTATTAGATCTCTTCCATCATCGTACGAGGGATCAATAGTTGCTGGTTCGATTTCAGTGCGCGTCTGAGGAGTGCGGTTAGCCAGCTGATTCTCTCGCCATTTTCGCTCATCTCAGCCCGTAAATGTTGGCTAATCTCATTGGGTCTGACACAGTGATAAAATGATTTCACTGAGACAGAGCCGGCCACAGTGGCCGGCAGTAAACATCGGCTGCAGACACCCACATAAGCCCAGGATCGGACCCTCGAGATGGAGCGAGGTCCCTTAGCACTTTGAGGCTCAACCTCATCAATTTCAACCCGTCTGCATCCAGGCTGATGCTCCCGCTGGGAGGGGAACGTCCCGGATCCATGAGGCACAAGATGCTCCTCCCCGAGTCCACCCAGTTCACCCCACGGCCAGAGTGGCTGGCCGAGAGCCGCAGACATAGGCACCAAGGGCCATTTGTCAACACACTGTCTCAAAGTGCCATTTGGTCCCTGTCCTAGTCCTGGACAATTCAACTTGACGTGACAAGGGTTTACTGAGCAGTTATTATGTGACTGGGTCTCTTGCCCACTGGTCGCAGATTCAGAGAGAAGAGGGAGGGGACAACCGGCGTCAGTGATTCACAGATAGGTCAAACTCGGTCAAAATCTTCTTCCCTCCTGCCTCCGGCTCTCCCTTGCGTTGTTCACTTCCCTCGTCTCCCCCACCTTCCTCCTCCTCCTCCTCTCTCCCTCTGTTCTCCTTTGTCCTCTCCCTGTCTCTAAGTCTCATCTTTATTTTCTTGTCCCGCATGGTCCTCCACCTCTCTCTGCTTTTCTCGCCATCTCGATCTCTTTCTCTGGGCATGCGGGTCCCATCTCTGCCGCTCTTTTGGGCCCGTCTCTTTCTCTTCTCTCTGTCTGTGTCCCTTCATCTCTGTATCTCCCTGGTTCACCCTCCTCCT